>ARYC01005158.1:0-14513 GCA_000711775.1 Oxytricha trifallax | reverse complement strand
TTCCAGAAAACCCCTATTAATTTCTCAATTAGACATAACAGTGACTATAACTGTATAAAAGCAATTAATTTATGAAAAATTGCAGGTCAACTTTTGAAGTAAATTTGTTCCTCTTTTTTTTAATTCTTAGAATTAGTTTTTTATATTTTTTTTGAGAGTTTATGGAAACATGTAGATAAGCACTGTAAACTTTTTATAAATATAAATGTATGTAATTTGAACTCATTTTGATTATAAACCTTTCTAATAACTGGCAGTTATGATTCTTGTTATTTTTTATTAATTTTTATGTCTATAATTTTCGTGTTTTTAAATTTATTTACTAAAGATTTGGTCAAATGAAATAAAATTAAATAAATTATGTTATAAAAGCATGGCAGATATTTAATCCAATTTTGCTTAAAATTATAATAGAATAGCATTTTAAGTTAAAACCCGTCATTTTTGGTGGACTTTATTAATGAAATATTCCTGATTCACCTAAAAAAGAGAGATATTTTATTTTTTGACACATTTGATATCAGGAAATGAAAGCAAAAATAATAAATAATAAATAAAAATATTGGCAGTTAAAGTTTGCCTAATTATTCTATCTTTGGCAAACTTGAAAAAGAAATCAAAAAAAGAGCAGAACTTTATCTATCCTATAGTTTTTTCTAAATAATATTCGATGGTAAATAAAATGAGTTAGACCATTTAAGAATAGTCTTTAAACAAGCCCTAAGATAAGTTAAAATAATTCTTTAAATAATAAATTTCTGATCTTTTCAATACTATCAATAATAAAACCAAAATAATCTAGTTTAGTTAACTTTAGCTGCTAATATTTTGCTTTTATATATTTAAATTATATACCTATTTTAATTGAATTCCTTAAGTAATTTACCGCATTCATTATATTAATATTAATCTATTAAGAGCTCAATGATATTCTTGATACTTCTATTAGCATATTAACCATCTTACTCAACTTCAGTAAAATTCCTCCATTAAATTTCGTTTTTATCTATAATTTAAACTTTTTATTTAATATTAAAATTTAAACAAACATAGATATAACATTTTTAACATTTCTTATGTAGTTATTTATAAAATAATTTACAATTATTTTAACTTTAAAATATTTTATGATTTTGAGTTTATTCAGAAATCTTGATGCAATCAGAGGTATCAAGTTTAATGATTGTGAATATAAAATAAATTAAATTTATTTGGTATTATTTTTAGGCTTTTATAAATTTGTATTTATAAAATACAAGATTCTATAAATAAAGTTTACATTATAATTATTTGAAAAATCATTACACTTTAACAATAACTAAGTTAGAATAAGTGTAAGGACAAATATCTGAAGTAGTTTATGGACAAATATCCAATTTTACTTGAAAAGCAAATGAAATTTATTCTCTTTAAGTATTTCACTCATTTTAACTCAGACACAATGATTATTAAATTTGATGAATACGAAAATAAAATATTATTGAGCATCTTAAGCGGCAAGATGTTTGATATAAATTACGATTTAATCTAATAATTAAAAAATCGTTTTCATAAGTATAATTATTATATATATTAAAAAGAATTTTTTCAAGGTTATTTTACATAAGGAGTGTTAAATAAGGTCAATTAATGCAAATTTAAGGATATCAATTAAAATTTAATTTAATAAACAAAACATTTTATTTTTTCTGGAATTAATATTATCGTAAATTTTATTCATGAGTTCAATTATTAGGGCATATATTAAATTGAGGGAAATATTTATAAAAAAGAGGATTATATAAATTTTCATGAGTTTTCGAGTTATATTCAATAAAATTACCAAATCTTATAAATCAATATTTTCTTGGATTGATTTGTGAGATAAGCAACACCTGAATCATCAAAATTTTAGTTTAAAAACCTTTTTTAAACCCTGTAAATTTTCAATAAACTAGCTTTAGAAATATAAATAATTGAAAATTAGTTCAAAATATATAGTAAATTATTTTCTAAAAAGTTTGAATATGTGATTATAAAATAATAAATTAAACAGTATATTCAAAGGTAATTATTGTGTCAAAAATCGTTTAATCAGATTATTAGATAGGCATAAAATCGTATTAATTAATTAAGAACGAAGATTGGAGATAATAACAATTAATTAATAATATAATTATTATTGCCTAATATCAAATATAATTAGACTAAAATCAATTCATACACCCTGATAGTTTTATTAATAAAGACAATTAATAAAGCTAATTGTTTTAGTAATTAGGCCAAACATTATTATTTTACGCTTTTATATTTATAAATTTAATTATTGATAAAAATAGATAATATTAAAAAATTAGAGAAATATAAACATCTTGATACTATTATAGTAATCTTAACTGCCAGTAATTAGATCAGCGTATATTTGTATTTTTATTTAATAAACTTTTTATATTAAACTTATTGACATTATACATTGTACAGTTGTAATAACTTCGTTATATTTTAAATGAACCTTTTAAAACTTTTTATTAATAAAAACCTAAATTAAGTTTCGTCTTATAAAAAAAATAAAATATATTCTATTTTGATATTGGGTTTTTTCATAATAATATTAATATAAATAAATTACAGATTCAATTTTGAAAACTTCATTTTAATGCATCCTAAGTTGTAATTGAGAAAATGTATCGCCATACTCTCAGTTTTAAATACTGATGAAAATATGGATTTAAGCATATTCAAAAATAAGGAAACGAATTCGGTTAAAATTTTTGTCCCTACTCTTGAATGATATTTGTTTTTGGTTTAATTAGAGTTATGAGTTTCATGTTTTATTATGAATAAAATGAATTTTATTTATTTATATTACTCATTATTTAATAGTGAGTTATTAGTATAAATTAAACATAGAATTTTTTTAAATATATAAAATTCTGATTATAATTATTTATCTGGCTTTATTTCGAGTTTATTATCCTTATTATAGAAATTAATGATAAAAATTTTACTTACTGAGTTAAGATTAATGAGGATAATTTGGATAAATTTAAATATATTCTAAACATTGTGAATAATATCATCTTTAAAGTAAGGTAAGATTAGGGTATTCGGATTAAATTAAGTTTTGGATTAATATATAAATAAAGAAAATGTTCAACAATTTTGCAATCTTAGATTTAGTTGTTAATTACAAAAATAAACGAATATTCTTGTATATATATATAGAATATAACTAAAATAAACGATTTATATTGATAAATGTAAAATTCATGTATAAATTCACAACTAAGTCTAAATAAAGACAAGCAAATTATTTGTTTTTTATATATTTAATCTCATTTCTTTCAAATAATTTAATTAATAAGAATTCTTTTTTTTTAAAAAATCTAGTTTATTTTTATTTAAAAAAATATATGAACATCTAATACGTTTTTCTTGAAATTCATTTAGATAAACATTTAAAATTAATAATAATTAATCGATTTTTTCTTTATTCAATTAATTTCTCGCAATATGATTTCAAGTGCTATTACTTTATAAATTTAAAAAAAATTCATTAATTTAATATTTATTTAATAATTAAGTAAGTTTCAAGGGATGGCTAAAGAATTTTGTCAAAGGCATTCTTTTAAAGGTAGATGATTGTCAGGTTCATCTAGTAAAAGCAAGTAGACTGGTAAGAGTTTGGCTTCCTAGGTTATTGAGAGTAGAATGTAAGTGGAAATCAACTTTGAATAATGAAACGACTAGAATTATAGAGGGCAAACATTAGAAATTTTTTAACACCTCCCCAGGGTGAAAGTACCGAAGGAAGAAGGACTACATTCCAAGAAGCAAGTTAGACATGTTAAGTGTTTTTCCTCTCTCAATAATATCTAGATATCATCTTGCTTTATCGAAATATAATGCTCTGAGAGTTAGAAATATTGGGTATAGTAAAGCGAAGTGAGGATCAAGATGAAGAATATTTTAGATTTTTGTTTTCATGACTGTCTAGTAAAATCACTCAGATGAGTCTAACAAATTATCAATTTAATGGTTTGATTCTAGTTTTTATTTCTGATCAAGTATAATAAAATTGGGATTATTCATTATCAACTAATACTCCTATTAATTAAATTTTATGATAATTACATGATAAATAATATTTTTGAATTTTAGTTTTTCATAAATTTTGTTTTCATAACTAATCTTAAATTTATAATTTATAATTTAAGAAAATAAATTAATTTTAGAGATATTGGAAGGTAAACGTTCGTCATATATTTTCCAGGGCAGCATTAAAAAGAAAAAATCTTTTAATTTCTCAAGGAATTCAAATTACTGAAAAAGAGCTTGACTTAGCGATTAAAACTCAAATCGTTAAATTTGCTATAAATATTTATTATTCAGAATAGGTTCTTTTTATTTCTAAGATATTTATTTTAGTTACTTGAATTATTATATATAATTAATTCATTAATTAATTTTTAATTAGTACAGAAGTGTACATTTTATAACATTTTGCCATTATTAATTTTGTACGTGAGTTAAAAACATAATATTTTTTATAAGATCATATTTTAAGAATTGAATACTATAAAAAATCCACTTTATTTTAAATTATTCATTAAATTATGAGAGATATTCTCTGTAAATAATTTTATTACTGAAAATCAATTAAAAATTACTCTAATTAAAGCTTAACTTCAACAATTTTAAGAAGTATTAGGTTTTTTAATGACATGGAGATATTACATTAAATAAAAGATTGAGTCACAAAATTGACAAATATAGAATTTAAATTCTAAATTAAGCATAGGAAAATAACTTAATTTAATTAATCTCAACTTATATTCACTTAATTGAAAATCTACATTAAATGGACTTTTTTTGATATTTGAATTAAGCATATATAATGATAAGAAATTTGCAAAATTAATTTATTTAATTAAACTATAAGTGATTCAACAATTTTATATATTAAAACTCAAAATAATCTAGATATATAAATAATTACTAAATTATTTTAATAAATTTACTATATGATTTTTACCTCCCCCAAATAATGCAATAAAGAAAGATAAATCAAAAGATTATATATATAATATTGACAATTGGTTTAATTCAACGAACTCCCCAATGTGTAAGTTTTTGCAATTATCACTCTATTATGATTGTGCTTGTTAATTATGTTTATTGTTTTCTTTTTTTTCTATAAATGTTATTTTATTTTTTAAGCAATTATATAATATTAATCTAATCCACTCGGTCTGCAATATAATAAAATACAATTGCTTAATTTAATACATTTGAGTTATATCTACCTGGACTTCTGCCTTCTTCAATAGTTGAGTACTTAAGCCCCTAGTTCACAAGATTTTTGAATTGCTTGACTTCTGGTCTTACATCCTTAACCTTTCTAATGGCTAGATCTCTTAGGAATACTGCGTATTTTTCTAGCTCTCTATCACTTGAGTCATGATACCACCCTTTAATTGGAATACCATTATCTGGTTTTTATATAAATAATACTTATATATTTGGTTATGCTTGGAAGTTCTCCTCAATGTTATCAACAATAATGCACTTAGTCATGTCTCTGCCTAGCTTGGATAAATCCTTGATATACACTCCATGTCTGCACTTAGTGTGGTCTCTGTACAGTCTGTGAGTGATGTAGCCACTGCGATCTAAGTCGTTTAAGATCCAGTCAGCATAATCTTTTAAGCCTGCTGTGAACACCACTAGTTCGTAGTATTTTGACATTTCATGCAGGAACTTCAAGCAATATGGCCTTGGTCGGTAGTTTCTTACTTTCTACAAGCAAATATACAAATAATAGAATTAATTTAATGAAATTGGAAAATGAAAGATTATTTTAAGTATAATTTTTTATTTATCATTCTTACTTACTAAATTATCAAAATCTTAACTTCAATGAGTACAATAAAAATATCTTTTTAATTAATTTCAATTAATTCACTTAGATATTAAATATTTTAACTTTAATTTCTCTTATTAAATAAAAACATTTTAACTAAAATTTCTTAGAAAAGACTTTAAATTTTTATATTTTTTGAAAGAAAAATATTCTTCTTTTAAATATTAATAAACTAATGATAAACTTACTGGATCGAAATGGACAAGAGTCTCATCGAGGTCAAGCACTAAAGTATATTCGAGTCCTCTAGTGACATCCTTTGGAAGATATGGTTCCTTCGATGGTTGACTGCTTGATCTCTGGTTGATGTGAGCTGGTGCGAAACAGTATTTTATCATCAATCGCAATTTTATCAATGAAAATGCATTATTATGTAACAGTATTGTAGTCCACTGGATTCTTCATTGAGATTTAACCCCTTATGCAAGTTGCTTCTCTACCCTCTAACTGTAATGGGCTCATGAGTATTTGAAATTCTGCCAGTTTATTTCTTAGTAACAATGCTTAACTGTGGATTTTGAGATCCATTGTTTTAAGTTGTCTGTTAAGAAGTGGTTTAAGTGGCTGGCTTTTGATTTTCTTTCTCTGACTACTGTTCAATAATAGTTGGCTTTAATTAAGTAGTGAGGGCTTACTCTTTATTTGGCTTGTCTGGTTGTTGTAATGGTTTTGCAATTGGTTTCTTTATCTTCATAACTTCGAGGTGAGCTGTAATGAATATATCATAAAGACATTTTTATTCATATTAATTCAACTTATAAATAAAATCTCTAATATCTGCCAGGTTTGTCATTTACATTAGGATGTGAATTCTCCTTGTTGCCAAATAGCTTACTAATTCCTTTTTCTTAAGGTGAGTATCCTCCTCTTATTAACATTTAAATAATAATATAATTACTACTCTTTGCTCACGATTATTGGAATCTCCAGGACCATCACTGTTATTGATATCCCCTGGTTGGAATGGATCATCAGTGTCCATCTTTTAAGCACTCAAGTTATTCTTTTCGCATGATTTATTCTCCTCAGTACTCTCCTCATGATCTTGCTCTTTCAACTCAGCAAACTAAAAGTTGCTCTGGAAGTGGAAATTTGACAAAGTATTGGTCATCTATTAGGTTTAGTGAAGAGTGTTTATGGATTAAGTATGATTGTTGGGTGTGATGCCTCTGTTAATAACACTGTTGGTTGTTGTAGTTGCGAACGTTGTAGTGGTTGGATCGTCATTCTCATCAATGTCTATTGTCATGGATTCTCGACGTTTGTTGTTTGAAGTTTTTCTTTGAGTGTGAGTCAGGCTCTTGCGAGGTGAATTAGTGTTGCTTAAGTTTAATGAACTCAATGAATTATGATTGTTATTTGAGTTCTTCATTTCAACTCTTACTTAATGCAGAGCTCTCTTGATTTAGTCTTTTACTTTTACAGCATTTTAAGCTCCACTCTCAATTTGACTAAGAATGTTTAAAAACTCTCTAAATCTCTCCTAGTAAAACTTAGAGATTCTACAGATCTTTTTAAGGAAAGCCAGTGATATCTGAATGTTTTACTTTATGAACATTTTCTTCTCGGATTTTGAAGTAGAGCTTTGCTGTATATTTTTAGTGGTACTGCTCATATTGCTTCCATAGTTTTCTTTATTTGAGTTATTTCTGGTAGTAGTTGATCCACTTGTACTTACAACTCCAAATGGATTGTTGTTTAGATCTTTCTTTGAAACTTTACCTTTGCCATGTTAGCTAACGCTTGCAGCCAAGATTATGTCATTGAGGCATCTGAAATTCTTCTTTACATACTCTAATGCGTTAAGTACTATAGCTTGTAAATTGTCTCCGCTTTTACTCATGCCTAATAGTTCATCTTATAGCCCTCTAACGAAAGCCAGAGCAATATAGTGAGTGCGAGTGTGCTATCTTAAAAGGAATATGAGTGTATTATCATTTGAAGTGTTCGCTTTTATGTTTCTGTTTAGGTCTTTTAGAGATTTGGATAAATCTTTCAAAGAAAACAAGGGCTTTTGCTTGCGCTTTAAGTTTTCCATTACAGTTGATAATTGCTTGTCATGTTGCTCAAGGATCTTTAAGGACTGGATTGAAGCTTAGAGAGATGATTAGGTTTGGGTTTGTTATTGTTGATTGGCTGATTATTGTGATTATTAGGTCTACTGATTGGTCTGTGAGTGAGAGGAGTGGGTATGAGTGTGTGTGTTGTTACTTGTGAGTTAGGACTATATCTTACTGGTGTTTGATTTCCTAAGGGCTGAGTTCTGTAGTGATGAAGATTAATGATGGTGGTGATGATGATTTGAATTGCTTTATTATCCATATATTAGTATTGATAAATTATTATCATTTTTCAAATATTAAAATAACATCTTTGAAATGATGGGAAAGGCGAATTCATTGTGTTTTAGCAATATTAACAAAATAGAATGATCTAAGAAATCAATTTTAAATATTCACCTTTATATAAGGCATATATTTATATAACTGACAATTGTAAAGTTATAATTATTTTTAAAATATAATTTCAAATTGATTCAATTTTGCATAATAATTTTAAATTATGAGAAATAGCAGTAAACATATAATAAATCCGATGGATATATTGTCAAAATTAAAAAACTCTACAGTCCCTCAGTTGATGGAGGCAGCCCATAGAGTGGGTATGGCTTGTAGATACAATTCCCACACTTCAAAAGAATAAATACTAATCAGTTTATCTGATTATTTGGCTACTCAAGATGGAAAAACCAATGCATTTCTTAAATGGCCCAGGTAAGTAAAAATCAATTTAGCTGTTAATCAAAGTTCTTTGAATTATCTATATCTTGAAATATTTTAATTATCATGATAAAGATATTATCATATGAAAGTAAAAATAAATTAATAAATGTACTTGTTGTTAATTACTGAATTATAGTTAAGCGTACAATGCAGTCTATGAAGAATTTGAGAATCAAACTAAAGAGCAGTAAATCCAAAAGCATTGTCAAGAGAGTATTGGGATTATTGGTAATAGAAATGTAGGAGGAACTTTGGCAATCACTAATGGAACAATCAGCCCTTAAAACGGAGGGTCCCAATAAAATTAAATTTAGTAATTTTAACCTAATGGAATTAGTTAGCAGCCCATTCCGTAGCAACCTATGACAGCATTATAAACCAGGATGCAAGAAATTTAAGCTTAAATATCAGCTAAGAATTAGAAAATACTAATTAGCATAGATGAAGAGGAGGAAGATGAGTTTGATAATTTAGAGTTTGCAGATGACAAGCCAAAAGGTAATCAGGATGCAAATTCACAGCAAGAAAATAATATGTAAATGGAGATTTATAAAGGGCCTCCAAATGCAAATAAACAGTAAGATTCTAAGGAATAAGAGGAATAGAAAATATATGAATAGTATATATAATTCAGAAAATAGCAAGCTGTTACTCCTTAAAGTCATGTAAAAACCATTTAACAGTTGCAACAAATACAAACAAACAATACCTAATAAATTGTT
Source organism: Oxytricha trifallax (assembly GCA_000711775.1). Lineage (NCBI taxonomy): Eukaryota > Ciliophora > Spirotrichea > Sporadotrichida > Oxytrichidae > Oxytricha > Oxytricha trifallax. Next base: position 5,106 of record ARYC01005158.1, on the reverse strand, counting down.
ACATAAAATACTTAGACTTAAAATTAAGGATAGCTGATTCCATAACCAAATTAGCAGCAATAAAAATAGGGATATGACCCAGTTTATGAAGAAAATCAAAGAAAACACAAAGAAATGATGGCTTATGATAAAAAGCTTTAGAAATTAGTTTTAGTTCCAAAACAGTCAATTTTCACTATACTTCCTGAGTTCAAAGAAAGGCTTCATTAAATAACTTTCAACGATATAATGCAGGATGTTTATACCCCTACTATTGCAGATCATAACTCAGAGTCAAATGAGATCCAATGTATTTGCTGGCAGGATGAGCAATATAAGCACTCAAGAAGAGTGCTAATTGAGTGCACAAGATGCCACAAGAAATAACATAGGAAATGCCTGGGGAATAAAGGGGAACTCATAATCCCTTATATCTGCCCTCATTGCTAATTGATCCAATTAGACTAAATAAGGTAGCCAGTTTTAACGTTAGTCAGGCCTTTTAAAGTTCCTAAAATTGCTGGAAATAATGCTATGAAGCAAAAACTCATGATGTTTTGCAAAAAAGAGTTTGAGATTGATGAAAGATTCGAAAGATACCTTTTATAAAAACATGAAGTCCTATTTATTGAGATCAGATGTGTGAGGCTTGATGCTTTTGAAAATAGAGACAAAGCAAAGAGAGGAAATTTTAAATAGTAGTGGCCAAATAAAGGTTGGTTCAGTTTCAACTATAGACATGGTAGAGAATTTGTGATCCCTCATAATTTGAACACTGCCTAGAATCCAGTTGACGATTTGACTTTGGCTGGAATTGGAGTTGAACGAGCTCGAAGAGATGAAGACATTTTTGATGTTTCAGCTGAAGTAAAGGTTAACACTAACTTTGTAGAGATATCTTAATTTGATGATGACCATACTTATGCCTGTGCTGTCTACGTTACTAAAAGAGTTAACATCCCAGACATTTATAAGCACATTAGATGCAATAAAATGAACTCAATTTTTGAAAGCTATGAGAATCTCAACGTCGAGTTTACTTGAACGGATATTTTGGAAGGAAACTATCATCTTAGATGCCCAATTTCAATTCAAGAATCAAATTACCAGCATGAGGTGAAAAATGCGAGCATTTAGATTGCTTTGAGGCTGATAATTATTTCTGGATGAATTATAAATGTAAGAGGTGGGTATGCCCTATTTGTCTCAAGCCTACTTATGATATTTATGTTGATAGGTTTATGCAGCTTATAATTGAATAAGTTAACATTTTGTACCCACTAGATTTCAATCTTAATATCTTGCCAAGACCAGAGGTTATTAAGATTCTTTAAAGAGAAATAAATTCAGGGGACACTGAATTCAAAGACATAGATAAGAATGATTTAAGATTGTACATTAGAAGCGATTTAAGTGTAAAGATTGGCTGGTGGACATTTATTTGGATGATACTCAGACAATTATGATTGAATTTCGTGCTGACGATCCAAAGTCAATGAAAATCTCAAAAACAAACCTCTGTGTATTAGGCTAATTCCGCAAAGATTACAGATAGAAATAAAGAAACGACCTCAAACGAGGTTTCAGTCTCCCTTCTAGAAGTTAATCTCAATTCTCTTAGATTTCTCAATCTCAAAGTTTATACTTATCCCCCTCTCAGCTTTTGCCTCAGAAAGATTAGTAAGACTATATACTCAGTGAAATGTAAGACCCAAAGAGTAAGGGCACTATATACTTGGACGATGACGATGATATCGTAATAGAGAATATGCCCATGATAGTAAACAACCCTGAGCAGTAGGAGCAAAATGCCCGAATATTAAAAAGAAGAGAAAGAAAAATGATCAGAAAAATGAATTAATAAAATCAATAGCAAAATATTGTAATTAGTATAGATTGAAATTCTTATTAACTTATTTTAAACTCTTAAATTACAATATCTAACGTAAATAAGATTTATAGCTTATGAATTATTCGATTGTGAGTGAAGCATGAATTTAAACTGATAAATATTAAAAACGAAAATTATAAATTTGAAATTTAACTATGAACAATTACAGTATTTCAAACTCTTCTGGTGCAGGAGCAGCTTCCTCAAAATCAACACGCTATTTATTTAAATCAACAGTATTTCACTTTAATTAGCAAATTTTATCTTATTCTTTTTGCTATTACGGACTCCCTTAGCAATAGTACTAAAGCGCCTCACCTTCAAATGATCAGTCGCGCCCTCACAAGATTCAAGTGCTCAAACCAATAATTAATTACAGACATAATGCTAACAAAGTTATTGGAATAGATATGGTAATCATCACAATCTTCTTTAATTTATTCCTCCTGAACATCTTAAATATATAACACCAATCACTAATATTTACTATATAAAAACATTGGATTTAACTTTATGATTATTTTGACAAAAAATAATTTAATTTTATTTATATACCTAATTCATTTATAATTAAAATAGTGAATCTTCTAAATATCTGTTCCTATTTTTACTGTATTTAACATTCCTAATTTCCTGTTATTTTAGAGTTAAGAAGAGTACTTCTTCTACAAGCCGATTCTTGGTGGTAAAAAAGTCCAGAGCAGAGATTTGTTCACTTAGGGAGGCTCCAATGAAAACAGAGATCCATAACTTTCATAAAATCATCAATAGTAACTTGGCAATCATGCTGCCGGGGGGTACAGCTCCAAGTTACAGAAAAAAGAAAACAGCTCTAACTCAAATTCTAATTCAAATTAGGGCTCAAGCAACTTATCGGCTTTCGGGGGAAACGGATCTAAATTTATGATGCACTAACTCAACTCAAATCATCTGATGTCTCCCAAGTCTGTGGTCGCAAGCAGCTTAATTTAAAATTAGAAGAATATGAGCCCAGAGAATATTTCAAGTCTTCATAAACGCAGCTAGATACATAATTACTCATAAAACTCCTAACCACTCACTTAAAGATATGTTGGAGATGAAAGTAAACAATATTCATATAATTTTACAGTAAGGAATAGCTCATTTAAGTTTAAGCTAAAATTCCAGATTTAAACATGATTTTAGAGAATGAAAGCTACTAAAATAGCAGTCATTTCAGGTCAAAACTAGCAACGATCGATGGTGATAGCAGCATCATGGACTTTAAATCTATCTCTCATTTAGTAAGTAACACCAATTTATTAATATATTATTCATAGACACCTTCAAATGCAACAGCTAGGCAACACTTGAATGAATAAGGAAGACTTAGCACTGGAAGAATTTCTTTAAGCAGGGAGCATAACCACAATTCAAGCAAGAATGCCAATGTTTCCCATATAACTGGGTCTGACATTACTCAAGAGCCTTCTAGTCAACATGTGACTTCCAAGAATTCATTGATTTGTTTTGAGAACAACAAGCAATTTAGCAATAATCCCCTAAAGGATATCTCTAATTCTCTCAATACAAATGGAATATCAACCACGAAAGCTACAATTACTAAAATAAACATTAGTAATAGTGGAAATGTGACATCCAGGCATAGTATGCCATTTTAAATTTCACCAAGTGCTATTAAATTTAACAACTTTATTGATTAGCCTTTCAAACAAGTTACTCCATCTGTAAAAACACAGATTGATAATAAAACTCAATTAAAAAATTAGGAGGTAAATTAAAATACGAGAAAACTCACAACTAAATAATTTGCTAATAGATTAAAATTAAACTTAATTATTACTATTAAATGATTTTAAATATAATTTTGTAGCTTATTAAAGTTATATCTTGGTTTTCTATTGGAAACAAACTCAATAGTTATACATTTTACCTATCTTTACAAATGACTTATTGAGGATTTATGCCATTTAATGTGGCATAAAATGCAGCTGCTTCTACATCTCACAAACATCAACTTAACTATAAGTATGACAGCAATAAGTCAGTACACAGTTCAAATCCAAACCAAGTCAGGCAAATCTCTACTTTTGAAGAGCAGCACAAGTTTAGTGCCAATCCAAACCACTAAATCTCCACCTCCACAAACATTTCCACTCCATCCCACAGTATTCAGAATCAAAATGGACAGAAAAACTATTTTGAAAAGAAGAGATTGAGTGATAATTTACTCGAAGATAGCAAGCATCACAAGTATAGTCAGGGCAACTCTCATCATAGAGCAAGCGGAATAATGGAGGATGAAATGATCAAGGAAATCTTTGATAAGAAAGAGAAACAAAGAAAGGGACATAATGCATCTGTAACTACTAATTCATCCACTACCACAACTACAAATACTCATAGAAAGACTATTGCTTAGTATGGATAATAAACAGTACTAATCTAAAATGAAAGAATGATTGTATTTATCTAAATCAAATTAATTGATATCTTAGGCAGAGTCTTATCAGAACTCAGACTTTTCATCCTTTTCTTGCTTTGAATGTCTCTTTTTATCTTTGATTTGTTGGTTTGCACTGGTTTCTTACTTGATATACAAGGTTGTGTGATCAAGTTGCTTAACAGCTTGTCTACCGGTCCATGCTCTGTACAATTTACCCAAGTAATGTCTTGCTTGGAAGTCGAAATAGTGGCCAGCGAATAGGTTACCATTTTGCCCTGCATCATGTGAGAAAAGCATGTTTCTCTTTATTGGAGAATCATCATGTTGAATTACTTGCTTGTAGTTTAATTTAATTATGAACTAATAGGACAAAAGAAGTTTGGAGTGTGAATTGATTTAAATCTCTTAATTTAATCCAGTTTACGCATAGTATACTTGCTAACCTTTACTGTGTTGCCATTTCCTCCAACTGCAGTCTCTCTATGGAAGAGGAACTTAAGTGGTGTCAAACTCCAAGGCATGTTAGGATACTCATTCACGTGAACATTCTTCCATTGCCAGTTTGCAGCAACAGGTGAAACTTCAGTTGTAAGGAAATCATGAGTTTAGGCGAGGGAAGTTGCCAAGTTATAAATGCAAGGTGATTTTCCTTAGTAAGTAGAGTTCTTAATGTGACAAAGTTTGTTGAAGTCCTCATCCTCTGGGTTACTCTCAAGTTCTCTGAACATTCTTTAAACAAAATCGTTGAATGGATAGTTTGCAGACATTTGAAGTCTAGTCTCTTCTTAGGCAATGAAATCAGTGAAAA
>ARYC01005157.1:0-11403 GCA_000711775.1 Oxytricha trifallax | reverse complement strand
AAATGGATTCTACAAATTACGGAAGCACCCAGTCATCGCAACATAACCAGGGATCCCAAAGCATGGGGAAGGGTCCAGCATACAAGATCCTGGACTTGATCGACGTCAAGCAGCTGAAGGGAAAGGTTGCCGCCAAATGCACCTTCGAGAATGACCCCAGAAAGAAGGCCATCTGGATTGAGTACTCATAGTTGCTGTACCCAATTCACAGGGACAGAGTGGAGAAGTTCATCGATGATCACAAGCCAGAGCTCAATGATCTCCAATACTGGAACTTGTATGCAGGCGCTCGCTCAGGCAGGGACAATGATGAGGAGTCTGCCTCACTCAATGAGGATGGCGAAGACCTCGATGATCTAAATGACGATCTCCTCAAAGCAAATTGAAAACTCCCATTTATCAGTAGATCAGCGAAATGATCAGAAGCAACTTACAGACAGGGAGGACGAGAGCAGGACCGACAGCGATGATGAATTGCAGGAACTTGGGATGACTATGCAGGTGCAGGACAGTGAGACACAAGACCTACTAGATCAGTTGGACGATTATTCGGTGCCACCTGTCAACCTTGATAAATGGAAGGAGAGAGCCGCTGAGCAAGGCGAAGATCTGAAGGTGAGGAGAGCTACAAAGACTACCTTGTGGAAACAATCGAGGATTTCAAGAAGGCCAGGTATGGAGAAATCCTGTGCGAGTTCGCTAAAACCTTTCTCTACAAAGACGTTGAGCAGATGGATCCCTCAAAGCTATTCGCAAATCCTTTATGGCACCCTGGAAGGACTGATTAGAATTAGTATGCCTGCCTCGTTCACGCCGTCAATATGTATGCAGGGGGCCCTCTGTTTGACACCATAGAGAAGTTTGTCAGCCTCTATTAGTCTCGCGCTCATATAGTCATTACTCGCAGACCCGAGCATCTTGTGGAGCATGGCATTTCATTCAAGAACTTGCACCATCTCATTTATGACTAGGCTCGCAACATGTGGTACAGTCCCAGCATCGTGCACTCCTTGCCAAAGGATATGCTGGATAAGTACAGAAGAAACATCAGATTCAAGTTTCCCAATTTCATTCATCAGCACCTGACTGAGAACAGATACCTCTTCCAGATGATCATCGACGTGAAGTCTGATGATGAAGCAGGCACCATTGCATAGGAATGCCATGCTGGGGCAATAGTGAAGGTGGAAGGGAAGTGGTACATCCTAGATAACGCTGAGAAAGGGCCTATCGAGATCACCTTCAGTAATCCCCAAGTCCTCTAATGGTTGCACAATGTGAGCTACATGAACATCCTTAGCATGATCCAGGACGATCCACCCAAGCATTTCTAGAAGGCTTTCATTAAGTAGTGGTCCCTCATAATGGAAGGCAAGTTCGTGTAGAAAAAGCGCGCCCCGAGAAACCCCGCAAGAGTCACAGGCATTCGCTAAAGAAGTCTATCAGACGTTCAAGCCAGGGCCCAGGAAGCACCTAATACAGAAAGCCAAACAGCAACATCAGACCCTCAAAGAAAAGATCGTCCAGGGCAACCCAACTTGCTGGGCTCAGAAATGATGATTAGATGGAGGCATTCGCTAGCAGCCTTGAAAGCCTCCACTGAGAAGGCAAGAATAACAAAGCTCTTCAACAAGTTCAATGCGGAGGAGAACAAGGAGGAGTCCTCCACTACCAAGGATGAGGATCTCATGATTAAGTCCCACGCCAGGCTCGCCAAGATCTTCACTTTCTATGAATAGATCAGGACCAAGCAGTACATCCCTCCCTTCTACATCATTATGGACGAGGTCGAGGCCGCCCCTGAGGATCACTAAGAGGTTGAGGTGGCTTGGATTCCTCAGTGTATCTCCTGCTTACAAATAAAGACTCCTGCAGTAGCAGGTGGAGGCCCACTTCAAGACTACCAACCCCTCAGATTTCAACAACCAGCCCCACATCGTCAAGGCCACCTCGATCAAGAAGGCAATGGACGCTTACAAGGAGACCGCCAGGTGCAGGGTCCTCGAGGAGCTGCAGGTCCTGTTCAGCGAGAACCCCAGGATCCCATTTGCTATTGTCAACAACTTCAAGGATTGCCTGAAGGACGACAAGATCATGGAGTTCAGGAAGTGGCACGAGATGGAGATCAGTGACTTGAATAATGCCAGGCTACAAGTATCAGGAGGCAGAAGATGACCAGAGAGGAGTCCAGGTACTTCGACAAGATCTGCAAGATGATCAAGCAGTGAGCCAGCTATTATTAAATTTATTAAATCGCCTTCATTAATTTATCATTCTCTCTAATGCTTAAAAAAATACTCTTGGGGTTTTACAACTATATTTAGGTATAACATTTAAACAGTTGAAAACTATTTTTCAAAAATGAAATATTGATCCTATTTAAGTATCAACTATTGTGTTATATAATTACAAAAATATCTCTCTTCGGAGAGATATACTCTAACTTATAATTCTAGTCAAAATTATTAATACATCTACTACCTTCATCATCCTAAAGATATTCAAGAAACAATTATATAATAATTCAGTCTCTTCATTCATTTACTATATTCATAGACCTTTTATTTTGATAAGCAAAAGGCGCTATTTTAGAATAGTTAGCTAAGATTGCTAAAGCCTTTTAATTTTCATTATTTTAAAACAATTTATTAAATTTGAAAAATTAAAGTTTATCTGTTAGCTAAAATGCTGAAAATTATACAATTAGACATTTCATAGCATCTGTAGAGTACCTCCCTTGATCTTGTGATTTTACTCCATATAATAGTTAATTATAAATAAACTCCAACTTAAATCAAAATAAAATTAAAAACTTAGTGACATTATGAGTAACTACTAAGTCTCCCATTTATAGTATCAATAGAATAAATATAATATTTTATACTTAAAATTTTGATTTCTATGAATAAAAAAAACAGAATTTTTCATCCATATCTTAGTTACTTGAGCTCCCATTACAATGCCAGACCTGATGCATAATCGAAAAATAATTCTAATTTTTTAAGCAAAAATTAGAATTTTATTGAAGTAACATTCCATTTATTTCTACATGAGTAATTGATTTAATATTGAAAGACATAAGTATTGAAGTATTCAAAATTTAAATAATAGTTTAGTTATTTTAGTAAAAACAATGCTATAATTATTATGATTTTTTTTCTAATTCTTCTAATTAATAATACATTTGTGAAAATTGAATAAAAATCTAATGGTTATATGAAATTATTATAATTAAAATAGTTGATTTTTCAAATTTTATTTTTTATTAAATTAAAAAATTATCTACAAATATAATTTTTTGATTAAAAAAAAGATTTGGTAGTTTATATTTTATGATTTTCGTATCTTATCCTTTATATAGTTATTTTTTTAAAGTTACTCTATTTTATTTATTTATATAAGTCTATAATATTTTATCATAAGTATTTCTGCATTCAAATAGACTGACTTTTATTTACTTTTTTTAATTTAAACAATTTAAACTTAATTATGATATTCAATTGACATTTCGAAGCATAAAGTATAAAAAATAAAAATATACTTGAATCGCAAAAAAATAAACTATGGATCACTCTTAAAATCAAGCAGTCAATATTTATTGCAAATGTTGAGTTCTTATTCTAAAATATTTAATAATCTGTTAGGTACATTATTTGTTGGCTGCATATTCTTTTATAAGATAAAAGAGATTTAATTGCAAAGAAGTTTGCAAATTCTTTCAATATAAATATGATTGAATTATAATAGCATTTAATGAGCTAAATAATTAGCAGTACTTTTTATAATATTAATATTTGAAATTAGATTGCGCGTAATTTCATTCTACTATGACCTACTTATTTGAAAAGTTTCATGAAATTATTATTTAATTTTCAATTTCCAGAATATCATAAGTATGAAAAAATTATGATAGATACAAACTGAGATATCAACTTGTTAATAACAAGAAAAATATATTATGTTATTCATTTAAGTTTATTAGCTCTTATGGTTCTTTTCTAACCGCTTGAATGATTTTTGAAATTTAGTTACATTTTTTGGAAATTATAATAAAAGAATTTGAAAAATAGGATGGAAAGAAATTAATTAAAAGTTCAAAATGTATTAGTTTTATTATTTATTCTACAAAATGTTGAAGTATTTATTAGATTTTCTGTTTTATTTACTCATTTTAAATTGTATATTTTTTTCTAAATCATAGATCTTTAATTTCTTGAGCATCTTAATAATATAGTATCTCCCCTTGCCAGAGTTTCTTCTTCTCGTCATTTATGCTACTGCACTCATTCAAGAGGTTCGAGATCGCCAGCTCAGTGCTTCGATAGGTAAAGGAGGCACCTAATCTTTGTGAGCCTAATGCATTTCCTAGGATTCTATTAGCGGATATTTTAACTTTTATCCACTCTCGATGGTTTGGGCATTTGATTTCTCGCTTTCAAAAGGGCTCGAATCCTTCATCTTTACAGATTTAGCAATTCTTCTTTGACAACTTAGATGTCCACGTGGAGCTTGATTGTTACTTGCCGCTCTGTGGCCACAAGCATCGACTACCCAGCTTCCGCTAAATCACAGATCATACTCGACAAAGCAACCATCTTAATTTTTTGGGAATCAATTTTTAATCTTCGGTAACTCTTAAGATTCAGTATTGCAAACGAAGTCACCAAAGAATCGCACAAAGGGAATCTGGAAGCGACAACACTCAAATCTCAGTTAAAAGACGCAGGGAGATGGAATCTCCGGCTCAGACAAGTATCCTAGGAGCAGAGATAATGAGGCATCTTTATTTTTCACACAACCCTATGCCATTTTCTCAAATGAATTTGCTCATGTCTTGATTTGGGGATTAGGAACTTTTTTGCAGTCATGTAAGCGTTTTGCGTTTCCTCTAAAGCTAATGCAGATTTCCCCTAATAGATTTCTGAACTTCTTTTTTGTTGAAGAGGATAAGCCTTTGCGATTTCCTCTTGTAATTAGGAGGATTTCTTTTCCAGGTTAGACTACTTGTAAATCAATCTGATTGTTTTCAATAGTATCCCTTTAACTACTCAAGACCCGCTCACATCTCCCAATTCGTGCCCTCGTATTATCTAGTCATCTAATGCTCACTATTTACTTTCGCTATCCACTGAGGCTTATACATTATTAGTTGGAATGGAAGCTGTCTCGTGCATTACAGCAAAGAATGCAATACTTACTTCGCGACTCCAATTTTAGTCATCGCCATTTTCTCTATAAGATTTTAGTCAAAAATGATTTTGATTACCTCTTGCACTTCTAATAAGCTCTACAGCAATGTCTCATGAAAGTCTAGTTTTCCTAGTCTCCCATAAACTCAAAGAAGTGTTGTCACTGCATTTATTACTTGGAGAAATCACAATACTATTGAGTCAACCCATATCTCACACACGCTTGGGTCAACTTGAGATTTTGGCTTCTTTTATTGAGGTAGAATTCGTGTGTCAATATTAGTATTGCATTCCATCCTTCGTATTTACACTGAAGCTGTTGGTTTCCAGATTCAAAGGTGTTTTGAGTCATTCACTCAGTTCAAGGTATTAGATTTAGCCTCTGAATGCCAACTTTATGTTCAGAGTAGGTTAAAACCTCAGTGCTCCCATTAGAAGTTTTTAATATTATTGATTTAATTGGGATATTATTATTAAAGATTAATACAACGGTTATTAAGATTTTGTTGCTTAATTATTAATGATAATATAAATTATTATCTTTTTTGAAAAAAGAAGTATTTGTTATTGCATTACAAATTTGAGAAGCTGAATTGAATAGCTTTTAAAATAATAATCCTATTTTAATTTTCTTTTAGCAACCTCCTTAATTGGTTAATAATTATTCTTTTATAAACAAATTGATTATTGTATGCCTAAGTTTTAATTAATAATTTCATTGACTGACTTCAGTAAATTAATTTCTATTACTCAAATATAAATACCATTAAATTAGATTTATATTAAAATTGGTTGATTAATATTGGTAAAAATAATTATATTGTTTTAAACGTGAAAGATGCAAGTTTGATCACTCACAAATTCCATGGAGGAAACTTCAAAAAAGTGGAACTGAATATAATATTCGCTTTTTTCTTCTCATTAATTTTTGTGTGACTGTAAATAAGATGAAGTTATCACTACTGTAACAAAAGAAAAACACTTGAAAACAAATAATTTAAAGAAGATCTCCCTAAAACCGAGAGCACTATGTAAACTAAAAAAATTAATGCTACTAACTATACAGTTATGTAGTGCAAAAGTTGATAATTAGTGAAGATATTTAATTAATCAATATAGAAACTAAGAAAGAAACTTGTGCTGAAAAAGCAAATAATAAAAAGATTTTATTAATCTATTTAGCTTAAACCAAAGTTATTTGCTTCAGTACAGCTTTAATTAATTGTAATAGAAAATTCAGCAGAGATTTAAAAAATTTCTAATTTGCTAATTTAATTTAACCTAGAATTTATCTGAACTCTTAAAATATATTAGAATAGTCTGGTAAAAATGCAAATGGTACTACTTACATCTTAAAAAGTATGAGTTATAAGGGCATAAATAATTCTTGTAAAAATAAATTGTTTTTTTTTAAGGGAGATTTTATAGATTTATTTTAGATATCGATTAGTATGTTCTATACAAACTTTACCTCAATACAAGAGAACACACATCGAAATTTCAACAAGTACTCATTGTTTGGGCAGACTCACTCGAAAAGTGAGAAAAATTTAGAAATAAAGAAAGAATTTAAATTTTAATAGATTTAGAAGTCGATGATCTTATTACTAATTTTGTTTTAGTGTGATTGATTGACTTCAAATTAGATAAACATAGCTTATATCTACCTTTAATAACAACTTAAATTTAATAAAGCTACAAGGAATTAATTTTTTTTTTTTTAATTTTTAAATGAAAAAATTAGTAGTACATATATCTATGCATGCGAAAGTTTATTAGTAAATCATTTGTTAGGCATATTACTTAATATGAAATTTTTCTTTATAGTATATTATTGATATTCCTCATTATTCATTTTACCTCATTGAATAAAATTAACTTTAAAATTTTATTACTTATTCCTCACTCCTAGCTTGCTTCTATCAATTTAGAGTTATATAGACTAGAGATTTCAATACATAAACTGAATACTCTTTTGAGTATTACTACACTTACCTGGTGGGAATTGATAATAACAATAACATTGATGAAGATACTGTTAATGAAAATCAGGAAGAGAAGGTGAAAATAACTATAATGATAGCTGGATAAGGAATAACTGTTGATGCATATAGCGTGGAATTCAATTTTTTCAAGAAAAATCAATAATTAATACAATGTAAATGTGATTAATAAAGTGGAGGATGACATCTTGACTAATAATTATGAAAATAAAGACAATAAGCTATTTATTTAATTGGATTAATGAAGTAATAATTCTTGAAGAAATCCCATTTGATTAAATATTCAAAATATTTATAGAAGACTTTGAGTTAAATGACAAGGAAGGGGAAAGGGCATTGGATCTGATGATAATATTTATTAGAACATAAAGTTTTAATTTTATATTCTAAAAAAATGAGAAAAAAGCCTATGTACAAGTGTGATACATTCGATATCCACTTTGAAGCACAAAATTAAAAAAACAATCAAATTTTAATTTATAAGAAACTTGAAGCTTCACAGCAGAAAGATAATTTCTATTACTATACTCCAACATATAAAAGAGTGAAGAAGAATGTTAAAAAATAAAGTTTATTTTTTCTCCATTTTTATTAAATTTTGCTGAGAATTATGCCTAGAAAGAATTACTTTAATAAAAGAATTAAGAATAATTTTGAAAATTTAAAAAGGACTTTTTTTACCAAAGAAAGAACAATTATGATAAATTATCAGAAACATAGGCAATAGTAGAATTTAATATAAATAACATTGAATATTAATATAGCTATTGAATATATGTATATAAAAATGTTATCTAATAAACCACTCTTTTGAAATATTTTCGGACATTTTATTCTTGATAACTTTGATATCTACTAATCAGTAAAAATAAAAATATTTACCAAGAATTAGAAAATAATAAATACATTCTCTTTAGTATTAAATTATATATTACTAATTAAATGATTAAAACCGCAATCCAACCCAAACGATCATTCAATTTGAGTAAGAATGCGGTATAATTTGAATTAAAATATTATTATTCATTATTTTTAAATATAACATATCGTTTATAATAAATTACATTTGCTATTGATTTAATTTATTAATCTGACTAAAATATTATTTTAATTTATATTAAGAATGATTTTAAATTTATCACTTTATTAGTGTGAGTATAATATTTTAGTCAGATTAATAAATTAAATCAATAGCAAATGTAATTTATTATAAACGATATGTTATATTTAAAAATAATGAATAATAATATTTTAATTCAAATTATACCGCATTCTTACTCAAATTGAATGATCGTTTGGGTTGGATTGCGGTTTTAATCATTTAATTAGTAAAATATATAATTTAATACTAAAGAGAATGTATTTATTATTTTCTAATTCTTGGTAAATATTTTTATTTTTACTGATTACTGTTATTCTGTGTGTCTTTCCAGTTACTCTAATATTCACAATTTAAATAATTAATCAATTTTATGTATCAATTCTCGATTATTTTTTACATGATGAAAATGTAATCCACGAAATTTCAAAACATTATCAACATCACTTACTTAAGGAAATGATAGGGTAAGTCTTAGATAATGATCAGTCTGTGACGACTCGCTTGATAATATTGACAAGTATCAATGTCAACAAAAGCATAACAGTCGAGTATATATAAAATTAAATTTATTTTCTAATATTTATGAAAATGCTGCAACTGCTATAGAATTTCAATATTATATCTCAAATCAGTCTCATTTAACAAATAGCCTCCTCTTTAATAAAATTAATAGTTCTTATTTCATTATTTTTCTTTATTGTAAAGGTATTGGCAAAGACTTATTAATTAATTAGAAAGAGTGAATGAATAATAAATGCAGTGAATATGTGATATTAAGCGAGTATAATCAAAATGAGGAGACTGTTAAATTAAAATCAAAAATGCAAACTAGTTGAAATATGATCAGAGCAAATTTGATTAGTATGATTCAAACAGCCATTAGTTTAAATGTTTTTTATAAATTTATTTATTATGCTTTAATTAATTAATCAAACATGAAAAAATGGAATTTTTGTTTTTTTTATGTTTTCCAATTCATTTCTATTTTAGGGCAGTGACTATATCCTCTCTTGTGATTACTTTCATAGCATCTTTTTCTTGAGCTTTTTTCGTTAAACAATTTAGATATCTTCAGGATATCTTCCTTGAGGTATCTTCAGAGTATCTTCCTAAAAAAAATTAAAAAAATTGAATTTTAAAGTAGCAATAGTAACAACAGTAGCAATAGCAACAATAATAGTAGAGTCAGCAATAGTAACAATAATATTAGCAATAATTTCAGTTCATGGATTTTAAAAAAAATCCAATTCTAGGTTTTTGATGAAAATTGCATTTCCTTTGATGAAGAAGATGTTAAAGATGAAAGTAAGTATGAAAATTAAACCAACAATTTTAAAATTTCTGAAATTCTTAAAATTTCAGTGGAACTGAAATTATTGCTAATATTATTGTTATTATTGTTGATTCTACTATTATTGTTGCTATTGCTACTGTTGTTACTATTGCTGCTTTAAAATTCAATTTTTTTAATTTTTTTTAGGAAGATACTCTGAAGATACCTCAAGGAAGATATCCTGAAGATATCTAAATTGTTTAACGAAAAAAGCTCAAGAAAAAGATGCTATGAAAGTAATCACAAGAGAGGATATAGTCACTGCCCTAAAATAGAAATGAATTGGAAAACTTAAAAAAAACAAAAATTCCATTTTTTCATGTTTGATTAATTAATTAAAGCATAATATATAAATTTATAAAAAGCATTTAAACTAATGGCTGTTTGAATCATATTAATCAAATTTGCTCTGATCATATTTCAACTAGTTTGCATTTTTGATTTTAATTTAACAGTCTCCTCATTTTGATTATACTCGCTTAATAGTGTTAAGAAAATTAGTGAAAATAGAAATTCATATCCCCAAATATACCTCAACTTTGAGTCAAATAACAGGCAAGATGAGATTTCCTTTTCTATTGCTAAATTGTTTGCGGGAGCAAGAATGATAGATCGGAATGAAGGATATTCAAAACCCCAAAACTCCTTAATGAGGTTTATAAGTGCTTTGATTTGTAGGGAATTTGTTCGGGGTTGTGGTTATTTATTAAATGCGAGACAAAAATAGCAAGCTTTTGGGTCTATTTATGATTAAGAGTATATAGATTTAGTGTTTAAACTGCGTTATGGATGTGATATATGCAGTGAATAAGTCAAACCTGTACTTAATTATAAGTCAATTTCACTGCTCTTAAAGAGAAGTCCTTCAACTGTTCGCTCCCACTGCCTTATAGCTGTATAACTAAAGCAATAATAGCTGAATTCTATGCCTTAGAGGAAGTCAAAGTTTCTATAGAAGCATATTGACTGTCTTATTAATGAAAAACCTTTGAAGTATTGGGCTCACTTCTCTCTTGACCAACGAGCTATTATGTTTCACCGCCAGTTCCCTGAGTTGAAGATCTCTGCATAGTCTGTTGCTAACATTTATAAACGAAATGGTATCTCTTACAAAGGTGTGAATCGTATCAAGAGAGTGATTGATTTCACTCTGCCATTTTACAACAGTAACTTAAATTATATTTATCATTAAATGCAGAGAGCCTAATAGAATAATATTAAGTTTATGCTTGCTGACGAGGCTGTGTTTACCTTCAACACTTTCATCTAGAAGTCTTGGTATAAGAGGCATAGTAATATAGAAGTATATGACTAGAAAGTCAAGGTATAAACGATGGCAATTCTTGGAGTAATTAGTGAAGATACTGGTTTAGAAACTTATGTTATTCATCCTCGCTCTATTAAGACAGAGCAGTATATAAAGTTCTTAGAACAGCTGGGAGAGAAGTACCCTGAATAAGAGATAATACTGTTTGTTGATAATCTTTCTGTTCATAAGACTAAAGAAACAAGGAAGAGTTATGAACAACTTAGAATAACACCAGTGTTCAACGTACCTTACAGTCCATAGTTTAATGGAATTGAGTTCTACTGGGGTATATTAAAAGGCCATTACAAGAAGATGCTGCTCTACCATTTGATGCATGACCTACCTATTGATACAGTTGACTTTATTAAAAGCTCAGCGAAGAGAGTAGATAATTTATTGGCTTAAAAGCGTGCGAAAGAAGGGAGAGTGAATGTATATAAATAAGTTTTAGAGTTAAGTTAATGAAT
>ARYC01005156.1:0-16124 GCA_000711775.1 Oxytricha trifallax | reverse complement strand
TAACTGAATTAAACTAAAAAATAAGTTAAAAATTTAAAGAGGTATTTTTTTTTCAATATAATCAAATACAATTATTAAAAATAGATTAAATGTTAAATCTACTTTTATTTCTTTGGTTTAAAGATAAAACTAATAAGGATTCAATTAATAAAAATATATAATTTTATAGAAAAGCATGACTGTTTAAATTCTTTACTTTAATACTCAATATATCAGAAAAATTGCCTAAAAAATATTTTAGCTCACCAATCAAAACCCCAAAACCCCTGAAGTTGTTTGATTGAGTTTTCGATTGATAAAAGTAGTCTATTAGTGCATACTTTATTAGGGTTTTAATAGGGTTTATGTAGGGGTTTAATGTTCAAATATTTATAATTTTAGTGAGTATTTTCGAGGTTTGGGGTATGTTTATGACAATGAGTATATAGATTTATTGTTTAAGTTGCGTTATGGTTGCGATGATTATAGTGATCAACTCAAACCTATTCTGAATTACACATCTATAGCAAGACTGCTCCATAAATCTCCTGGAACTGTGAGGTCTCACTGACTATTAGCATTGAATTTAAAGAGAAAGCAGCTTAATTCTAAGCCTAAAAGACCTCTAAAATTTTACCAACATTATATCGATTATCTTATAAATGATAAGACTCTTGAATACTGGGCTCACTTCTCTCTGGTCTTGAGAGCTGTGATGATTTATCGCCAATTTCCTGAGATTCATATCTCTGCTTAATCTATAGCGAACTTATATAAAAAGAATGGAATATCTTACAAGACAGTCAATCGCATTAAGAGAGTGATTGACTTTCATGTTCCATTTTATAAGACTAATTTAAATTATATATTGGATTAAATGCAGAGGTCTTAAGAGCATAATATAAAGTTCATACACGCTGATGAAGCAGTATTTACACTCAATACCTTTATATCAAGGTCTTGATACAAGAGGTATAGTAATTTAGAAGTTTATAATTAAAAATTTAAGGTGTAAACTTATACTATTCTTGGTGGAATAAGTGAAGATAGTGGCCTCGAGACTTATGTTATTCACCCTCGCTCTATTAAGCGAGAGTAGTATATAGAGTTCCACATAAGCTCAGAGAGAAGTATAGTAACCAAGAGATCATCCTGTTTGTTGGTAACCTCTCAGTTCATAAGACTAAGGAGTCTAAGAATGATTATGAAGAGCTAAACATAACTCCTGTATTCAACGTTCCTTTTAGCCCTTACTTTAATGGAATTGAATTCTACTGGAGTTAAATCAAGACCCACTACAAGAAACTGCTGCTATATCACCTAATGCATGACTTGCCTATAGATACAGTAGACTTGATTCAGAGTAGCTGCAAGAGAGTAAGCATAGATAAGACAACAGTGTGTGCGAGAGAAGGAAGAATGAATGTTTATAAATAAGTTTTAGATTTAAATGAATGAATAAGTTCACATATTATACTAACCCATAAAGGGGTTTGCCTTCTCTTTCTTCTCCTCTTCTTATGGCTTGCTTGGGCCCATATTTCTTCTCTTTGTGGCCAGCTCCTGCATCTATGTTCATCTCGTCTGGCTTTTAGAAATCTTTGAAGAGTCTCTTACTAAATTCATGCTTTACTTGAGACTTTCTCTCTCTGTCTAACTTGCTGCGCTCTTTCATCAAGTATTTAGCAGTTCCAGGTTTTTCTATAAAGTTAGAAGGGTAAGCTTACTTGAGATGAATGGATGCTTCTGTAGTTCCTAGAGCCAGGTGTCGCTTATTTTTAATCCTTGCTTCTCTATTCTTCAGGAGAGATGCTGTAGCGTTTCTTATGAGCTTCTTATATAACTTCATTTAAGTACTCAGGTTTCAGAGTTGCAAGAACACCGAAGAAGAAGTTTCTCTCTGGCAACTTATTAGAGAGTTGCAGCTTTGATGCAAGGTAGAGAGCAACATCTGGATCACTTATAGCATCATCATAGAGGTTTGTAACTGAAATATCAGGGTAGTTTGGTTTCTCTATCATCTTCATTTCATTAGACTTAAAAGCGTTTTTATCTTCACTTAGCAATGCTTTTAATAACGAGATTTTAGTTCCTTCTTGGGTTTGCAAGAACAATCCAACTATGGTTAATTTATAAGAATTAGTTAAAATTTTACCTTGCTAAACCAAGTATCTACAGAGGTCATCTTTACTTCGAAATTTTCCTATTAAATCTTGAGATTAAATTCTCTTCATTTAGTAAAAATAGGAAAATTTAGGCAGTTGTAGAATGCATAATACACTGAATGAATATTAATTAATTATATTAAATCAAATTATCAAATTAAAATTCTAAAAAACTTATTTATTTATTAGGCGTAGGCTACCGAGCAAAAAATCGCGTTTCATCGGTAGCCTACGCTTTAAATTCATGAATCAAAAATATTTGAAATCAATCAAATTATTTGATAATAAAGGTAAGTTTCTTTATATAAGTTTTAGATAATATAATTCAAAATTTTATATTGAAAAATGACTGAACTATAATTTACATAATAAGAAATACAATAATAAATTTTAATTATTGAAAAGTTGAGAAGATAAAAAAACTTTTAGATGCATAATTGAAATTTGCATACAAGTTGAATTTATATAATTTTAAGATTGTATTTGTAATTATATTCAAATCTAAACTTATAAAGTTCAATTAAATTCTCAACTTTTTAACAATCATAAATTTATTCAATCAATTTTAATTGTGTTTGATAAATCATCAAACTTTCGTTTTAAATTTTTCTGATGTCTGAATTAAGTTTTTATTCATTAATTTAATTTTGATTTTTATTGAGAAAATTTATTCAAAATACAGATAATTAGGATTCAAAATAATTAATCAGAAAATTTCAAAATAGACTTCAAAATTTTACAAAATTTATAAACAATAGGAATATATTGAAGTTAAAATTCTCAATTTATTATATAGCAAAAAAAACATTAATCCTATCGATTATATGTTTAAAATATGGAAAATATTTTTTGAAATGGAAGATTAATATGAAATAAAAAATTAGAAATTTTTGCTTTAATATATATGATAGTCTTAAGAAAAAAGAGATTATTTGTGAAATATAAATCCACTTCTGGAGTATTGAAAATATAAAATAAATGAAATTGAAATTTTTAATGTAAATAAAATATTCATTGAAAATGAAAAAATGAAAAATATAATGATTTGATTGATTTCAAATATTTTTGATTCATGAATTTAAAGCGTAGGCTACCGATGAAACGCGATTTTTTGCTCGGTAGCCTACGCCTAATAAATAAAATAAGTTTTTTAGAATTTTAATTTGATAATTTGATTTAATATAATTAATTAATATTCATTCAGTGTATTATGCATTCTACAACTGCCTAAATTTTCCTATTTTTACTAATTGCATCATTTATACACTCCATCTTGCCTACTCTTTCTAGAAATGTTAATGAAATTTAAAATTATGGATATCCATTCTAACTTTATTAAAATCTTACTACTAATTAGGGAGGACCTACTGGAGGTCAACCTTGAAAAGATATGCGGAGAAGCATTGAAAACTTGCTCCAAGTTTTACAGATTTATTTCCATTTTTATCAATCTATCTCCATTAAATTGCTCCTAATAATGTTTAATTATTTTAGGAGGACCTCTAAATTAAGTTCAAACTTAATTTGGAGGACCTCCTTGAGAAACAAAACTTCATTAGGAGTATTTTAATTTACTAAAACGCATAAAATTCTCATAAAATATGTCAAATTACTGTCTTCTATGGTTATTTAATTTTCTTACCTCTCAGCCGAGAATATACCAGAGTGTCTTATACTCGACTATTATAGTTTATCAAGGTATATTTTATCATAATTATATTAAAATATATCAGCAAACTTAAATGAGCGCTAACCTGTTAAAAAAGCTGCATTACTTCTTGGATCAAGCCAATAAAAGTTATCATTCCAGCAATCAAGAAAATTAGAGACCAGAGACGCTTGTACTCAGTAGGAGCCTACTTATGACTACTTGACCAGTCTAGCTTTGAGAGTAAAATATAAGTAAAGTAGGAGGTCATTAAAGAAGCTGTGCACATTGAGGAGGAGGTTAAACAACAAGCCATAGAGCATTAATATATACCAGCCAAAGTTGACTATTAATGCAAAGAATGCAATAATGTTTTCCCTTATAAGTCAACTTATAATAGACACTTGAGAGATATACACAACGATATGCCAAGGTTATATCTCAAGCATTAAAAGAAAGATGGGAAGTATGTCTGTGAGTTCTGTGAGAAGCCATATTCTCATACAAGAGACCTGAAAGTGCACTTAAAGAAAAAGCACAATCAAAGTTTTGTCTTTATCATGAACCTATAGGGAATAGATTCCTCTAAAAAAGAAGATCAAGAAACCCAGTGGAGTCTCTTAGAGTTGAAGTCTAGAAGTAAGTTAAAATGAAGAAAGCAGTCAAGTACTTTCCAGTCTCTGAGATCAATAAAATCATGGTTAATATAGAGGCAATGAAGTTTCCCATATTAAAAATTATTGACTTAGATTCTTGCCTAGAAAGCTACCTCCCTCTTGAAGAAAAAATAGAGAAGAGAGTCATTACTGATGACTAATATGCTTATAAGATATATCCTTTCAATACTTCCTTGCTGATGACAAGTTCCAAATGGAATTTGCTAATGAGTATTATGCTCTTTAAAAGGCAAAGTTAAATGAGTGCAGGCATATCATCTAGCTTGATGCTATTTTACTTGGTAAAGATCATGTAGCCTTCAGGCTTCCTTTACTTGAAATGACTTATAGAGAATTCATTTCTGACAATAGATGTCAGAGATAAATTAGCCAGATAGTATAGCAGGAATAGTTGAAGGGATTGAAGAGTTTCACAAGCTAGGTTATGTCCATAGAGACTTAAAGCCAGAGAACATCATGATGAACTTTCAGCCTCTTAGAGTTTATATAATTGACTTCAACAGAGCTAAAAGAGTGCAAGCTTCTGCATAAGGAAATGTATACGGCACTCCTGGATATTTCCCAGAGAGAGAGGATTGGAGAGATGGAGACACTTAATGGGATATCTGGGCTCTAGCAGTTATATTAATAGAGAGCGACATGCCAAGAAACGATTACTTTAGATGCAGGGGTGAGAGAAATTCTAAGTAGAGAATCAAGCAATATCTCGAAAAAAATAAAATAAATGGAGGTCTCAGAGAACTTGCATACTCAACTATTATCAAGCCAAGCTACGAGAATTAACAAACAATAGAAACAATCAAACATCAACTTAGAAAGATAAAATTCAGAGAACTGCCACATGACTCTAAGCTTATGTTTGTATGAAATATTTTAAAAACTCGCTTGTTGTTCTCACTTAAATGACTAATATTTAAACATTAAACCCCGACATAAACCCTATTAAAATCCTAATAAAGTATGCACTAATAGTCTACTTTTATCAATCAAAAACTCAATCAAACTATTGAAAGGGTTTTGGGGTTTTGAATATATAGTAAATAATTAAAATTAATATTAGATATTGCATTTACTAATTTAAAAATTTTAATTTAATTTAGATCTATATATTTAATAAAACTATTAAAGTATTATTACCCAGTCTTATTTATTTTACCAATAAAAGAATTAATTATTTTTTTAGTAAACTGTATATTTCTTATTTTTTACATTTCACCTTATAAATTTAAAAGCAGTATTTGAATTGGATTAACGATAGATATCCATAAGATTCAGAAAAGCTTGGAATTATCATATTTGAGAATGGAGCTAGTGTCCCTGGCGAAAGCTCAATGAAACTTGTAGATGCTGTCCATGACACATTCAGACTAGAAGCTCATAAAGCTTATATTAGCAATCAAAATACTAAAATAACTTTATAAATAAATAGTCGCGATAAAAAACATCGACATATATTTTGTGTGTTATATATGAGGAATTTGTTTTTGGGAAATTAATACAAATTAAATATATATTAATTAAAAATAGTATAAGATAGAAAGATTTACGATATTGGGATCATTTAATAGTGAATTTAAATTAAAATAAATTTAACATTTCTGCTGTTATATTTTTTTCCACTCCTACAAGATTACTAAAGTTTTTAATAAATTGAGGTTTTGTCTAATATTCACTCAAATTTGGCTAGCTTTGATTAAAATGTTTAATTGATTTATCTTACAATAAATCTTACTTTTTTGATTATACTCGCGTACATTATAACAAAATATTAATTTTTAATAATCAATAAAATTATTAAAATACTACTGAAGTTAACTACTATGAAAGTATTTCTAAATTTACCTTAATCAACTTATTATAATAAATATTTTGATATAAATAATAAGTAAATTAATTATCTAAAAGCATTAGAAAAAGAAATGTATTTTAGAATTAATTTTAACCTTCTATAAGTTGAGAAATAAATTTTAATTTACTATTATATTTACTTATAAAAACACATTTCTTAATAACGAAATGATTTATAAATTATTATAAAATTTTTGAAGTTTAAATCTTAAAGATGCCATTCAATAAATTAATAATTAATTTAAAAAATATTCTTAAACATTTACATTTATTATTAAAACTTTCGTAACGTAATATTAATTAATTTACTCTTTTTTATTTACCTTAATTTTTATTATATTACTCTTGATGGTGTGAACGTAAAAGGTCATTTCGTGTGGACTCTAATGGATAATTTTGAATGGGATGAAGGATACTGGATTAGAATGGGCCAAGTCTATGTTGACTACAAAGACAATCAGAAAAGATACATCAAGGACTCAGCCTTCTGGTATTCACAGTTAATTAGAACACACGACATCAATTGTGAATTCCATAATCCACATTACGAAATTAAAACAAAATAACTTTTCATTCTTTTTCATACAAAAAAATCTTTAACTAACTAAGAATTTTCTTATGTCTAATGATTTCAACAATTTCAAAAAATGGTTTAGTTGAAAAATTCATAAATAATTCAGAAAAAAAGTATATATTTTTAAAATGAAATTTTTAACGCTCCATTTTTATATTGTTTAAATTTATGAATAAAATTAGATCTTTTTGAAAAAAATCAACTTACTGTAAGGATTATAGTGTTTTTAAATGCTCAAGAAACAAGAGGAGGAAGAAATGGCAAGATAAGGAAAGTTTTTGGTTCCTCAAGAGTGATATAAAATGAAAGAAGAATAAATTTATTTCATAACATCAAATCTATTTTCACAAAAAATATCTTATTGTGACATAGAGGAAAAAGAATGGTTTTTTTTAATTTTTTAATTCACGTGAACTCATTATTTTTGCTCTTCTTATTATATTAGGAAATTTTGTTGCGTTTTATCATAAAAATTGTATTTATCTAAAAGTTGTTTATGCTAATTAAGAAATGATAAGCCCTTCCACAACTACGGGACTATTCTTTGTAAATAAACCAGCCAGTGGCTACAGCTTGGTATCATAGCACACTTTCAGGGCCTGCTGTTTAAACTTAATATGGCAGTGTAGATGCAATTCATTTCACTGGATCTGAAGATAAAATTAATTCATGAATAATACTTTCTGTTCTTGGAATGATGGATGGTCTATCTCATATTGTGAAATAGAGAATGATCAGAGAAAAAGTCTATCAGAAATTCATTCAGTTAGCAGAAAGATAAGCAAGTCAAGTTCGCAAGACAAAAGACAATTTATAAACCTAGAATAAAAAAATTAGGTTTTCTAAAATAATTTGATAAAAAATTAACTACTATTAATATAATCTTAAGTATTATAATTATTCAGAATATTTTCTATGTAAGTTCAGGAAATTTATTAGTTATAAATTCTTTTAGAAAATAACATGAATAAAATTATAGTAATAAACATATTATTCTGACAAGAGTAATTTAGTGATAATTATTCTTATCTTTCACAAGAATCAGAAGGATTCCATGAATAGTATAATTATTTTTATGTGATATTTTGTATTTTAATTTATTTCTAAGTAAAAAATGCCTATTTTAAATCACAAACTTTTTAATATTGTAGGAATACATTTGATTTGGGAAAAAATAAAATAAAATTAATTTGATTTAAATATAATTCGTGGCAGTTGACTTTCTGAAACCTGGACAATATGGTACTTGTTCGATTGAGAATTTAAAATTAGCTGGCCTATACTATTGGCGATACCCCTCTATCGCATCCACAGAGCGAAATTACGCGACTTTAATTTTGGCATTAAATTCAACTAAACAAATCACCCAAAATTAAAGTCGCTTAATTTCGCTCCAGTGATGCGATAGAGGGGTTACCGCCAATAGTAAAGTCCAGCTAATTTTAAATTCTCTATTGAACAAGTACCATATTGTCCAGGTTTCCAGAAAGTTAACTACTTCGATTTATATGTTTACTAATTTTAATTTATTTTATTTTTCCCAAATCAAATATATTCCTACAATATTATCATTTACTTAATTAATTGTTTACGAAAAATGTTTTAATTTATAATATTTTCTAATTATAAATATTTTTAGTTTTTTTTAATGAGAATCATGATCTTTCTTATGCTTTACCTCAAGCAACCTTCACCAAACCAAGAGAAGACTTTATTTCTTGAATATTTTAATGAAATTAATGAGAGATTTCCCTTAAGATTTCGTTTTTGGAACTGTAAAATCAAGGTTATTGTATTAAAATGATTGCTGATTTAGGAATAAAGCATTTCAGAATGTCACTTTCGTGGTCTAGAATATTACCTAAAGGAACTATTGATTAAGTAAAGGAATAAAGTATTAATATTTCAATCAATCAATAAAAATTATATGAAATAAAATATCAATGAATTCTTCATTACTGTTAAAATCATAACTCAAGATAATTTTCATAATTACTCTACGATTTTTAGTTATTGTACAAAAAATATTTTTTTGTTTTTGATTATTTAGTTTCCTAAATTTTATAAAAACTAATAAATACATTATATATTTTAAATTAAACTTATAATAATGCTGTTTTCGATACACTGATTGCACTTTTAATTAAATATAATAACTCAAATCTTATTTTTATTATTATAATTAAATGGATCTTCCATCTGCTTTACAAGACAAAACTGAATATATCTAGTATTTATTCACAATATTATAAATATTTTTATATTTCATGTTTCTTGTATAAATTTTAATTTATTGTAGATGCACAAGTAGCAGATACAGAGATGATTGTGACAATGAAACATATATAAACTAATGAAGGAAATTCAGGCACTGAACCATATATCGTTAGTCATAATGTCATCTTAGCTCTAACCAATAAAATAAATCAAATTATTTGAAAAATTTAGTGTAGTTATAATTAATTAAAAAATATAAAAAAAAGAACTAATATATAGTAAAATATTTTGCATAAATTTTGGGAAGTTATTAAAATTGTACAATTATATTAGTTTTTATTAATTTTAAATGTAGTCAAAAAAGCAATATGTCATAAAACTAATATTCAAAATGAATATTTATTCAATCTTTATAAAATTTTTGAAATTATTTAATTAATAATTAATGTCAAAAAAATTTACTTACTACTAATTAGGAATACATTAGAATTTTGAAAGTTATTTATATACAGCATAAACAAGATGCCAGAGCTGACTTAAAAAAATATAAAAACTATAACCGTGAGTAAGGCTGACTAACGGTGTCGATAATAAAATAATTGATTTAATTAAAAACATTTTTGTTTGCTTTAGCCTTTAACTATTTTCCTTTAATTTTTAAAATAAATTAAAATTCAGTTATTAAACTTACGGTATTTAAATTTGTCAAAACATTTGCCATATTATAGTTTGAAAGATTATTTGATTTTATCTGATATAAAATATTGGCAGTTCAATGATACAGCTTAGTTGATTTCTTAATTATATCGATTTAGCTTTGTTTAAATGATCTTAATACTAAATTTATTTTCAATTTTTCTTGTTTTCGGGTTAAGAAAAAATCGTACTGCCATTAATAAAGTATTGCTTATTTTTAATTTTTTATAAAGAAAAAAGCACTATGTTTTTTTTGTCAGAGTTAATTACAATTAATTATAAATAAATTTTAGATTAAAATTTAATTGTATTTAATTCTTTAGATATATAATTATATATAGTTTTATTTATTGTAATAAAATTAACCATGCTATTAGTATTAAAAGTAAAGATAAGGCATCTTAATTTAAATAGGTTATATATAAAAATTCCAATACTTTTAAATAATTTTTATTGTAGTTTGGAAACTGTCATTTTTTATAGTAAATATTCTTAATTGGAATTATTATAATATTAAACTCGCTATCTATAATTTCATTCTAACAACGATTTTAAAAGATCATAATAGTTCAATAGACTTATTTTCGCTCATAATGCAAAGATTGCAAGTATTAAAAGATAAAATTGGATATCAAATAAAAGGAAAATTACTGATAATTTTAAATCTATTTTCAAATAATTAAAGCTTATAAATATATATATATATATATAAATATATAATATTTTTCCTTAATATTATAATAAATTAGTAAAGCTTATTTTATTTTTATGAGTCTTCAATTTTTTATGCTATATATCTAATTTTTTCTGAACTTATTATTTCTTAAAAAATCTAATTGACTTTATAAGGATTTAATAATTTTACAATATTTAAAGTAATTAATGGTATTTTTAAGGTTAGGCTTTTTAATTAATTTTACTTTTATATAAGTATTTTGAATAATTTTTTTTAATTTTAAAACTATTTATAGTTATATAATAAAAATAAGTTTAGCATTAGAAGACATCCTAAACAAATCGTACTCTAAATTTAATATTTGATTTATTTTATCTATTAAGAATTATTGCATTTAAAAAATACATTAAATTTATAGATGGATTTAAATCAGCTTATGTGGAATTAATACTAAATTATTATTCAATTATTTAATTATTAAATGTTTTTAAGTTACAGGCGAGGAGTCCCCATTGTTGATACCAAATAGAAATAATTAAAAGCAGAAATCATGTTGATTGTAAGCTCCTAGTGAAGGTTCGGAGTCTATGCAAGATGACACGCCAAAAACAAAGAGGTACCTTTTGATGAACTGAAATTTTAACCGAAGCTTCATTTTAAAATCTGATCAAAGAAGTTTAATTTACCGTTCCCAATCAATATAGTTAATGATGAGGGTAACTACTCTTAACTTAACACCTTTGATTATATACAAGACTTCGCAGATTAAAGAAAATAATTATAACCTAGTATCAACTCAAACATTAAATCTTCAAAAGTTCAAATAAGAAAAAAGAAAAAGCTACCAAATAAATTTAAACCCGGGAACAAGAGGAGGTTAAACAATAAACTTAGCATCTCTAACTAACATTGAGACCGAAAATCGTTAAAAATTTCAAAAAAAGTATGTCACTTAACAACAATAACTTTTTACATTTTATTTCCTCTAAATCATTAAAAAATAAGTATCATATTGATTTAAACTTAGAAGATATCCATAAGTATTTAAATGGCGATTTGGTACTTATTCAAATAATCTTAAAAAATACTTACTCTACCTAAGAAAAATTATTAATTTAATAAAATTCTTTTAAAAAGGAAAGGTAAAAACTTTAATATCCTCTTGATACACGTAAA
The DNA here is from genome assembly GCA_000711775.1 of Oxytricha trifallax. Lineage (NCBI taxonomy): Eukaryota > Ciliophora > Spirotrichea > Sporadotrichida > Oxytrichidae > Oxytricha > Oxytricha trifallax. The sequence goes on along the minus strand of ARYC01005156.1, from coordinate 4,468 downwards.
GTATATAATCAGGAGAAAGATAGGTGGACAAAATATCAGTCTAAATGACCCTGCTATAAATTATTTTCGAATTAGTATATAAATAGGCGATTGAACCCTTGTGATCCCGCTATAGTCGCACCCCTAAAACCTTAATTGAATTTTCAATTTTGAAATTAAAAAATAAATGTGCTATACTCAACTTTGTCATTTATAAACACTCGTGAGTAATTGATGGTAGGGTGAGGGATTGACTTCATCGGTAAGTGATCGATATCAATACCCAAATACTTAAACATAATATCTAGATAAAAAAAAGGGTTATAAATCTTTGAAGTGATACTAGACTTACTAATATGAAGAAGAACAACAAATGAAATTTAATATTTAAATAACTATAATTTAATTACCATTTACCTTTTCTCATATTTGTAGTTTTGAGTAAAATTAATTAATATTCAATTCGAATTTATGATAATTCATTAATAAGCAGATAATTTGATTAACTACATTATTGTTCCTTTAATTTAATATTTAATAAGATTATAATTTTTTGAAGATATTTATTTACTATCATGTATGCTGACTGTAAAATAATGTAACTAGTCTTATAAATACAACTGTTCTTGCTGATAAAAGAAGGAATTAAAATCTAATTCTTTTATAAGCCTTACTTAGTAAATATAAAAAGGTTTTTAATTCTTATGAAATTAGGATGATTAAAACTTTTTACTACCCTGAAATAATCAGAAACAAATGTCTATGTTGCTCTCTTCATTCCATCAGAGCTACGTCTCACTTATTAGTTGCTAGTGAGAAATTTTTCATTGGTTAACTTGGAACTCGAAACAATATATTTTGTGATCAATTTATATAGCTTCCTTTTATTAATATTAATTTACTCATTAAAAATCTGAAAAAAGTAATATGTGTGAATGGATTGAGTAAATTATTTTGATATATTTTTGTTTTAATAATCAATTATCATGGAATATGATGTGATATAGATAGTATTTTTAATTGTTTGATTAAGATCATTCACTCCAAAACTATATTGGATTGCATTTTTTCAAATGGAATTTTAAAAGTTTTATCATGAATAAGTAGTAATTGGAGATGAAGGAATCTAAATAAAGCATAAAATTTTTATAACGGAATTCAAAATTAGAGAAAGAAAATTGAAATAAAATTACAAAAAATTTTATAGATTTGTTTTTGGTTGAATGCCATTTGCTATAGAATTGATTAAGTCTCATTGCAACTTTTTGAAGGTTTACTGCTTAATTTTTACTCCAATATCTATCAGCAAAGGCTGCAGCTCTTAATTCATTCTATATTTGTTTTAGCATGCAAGCTATCGCTGTCGTAAAGTTCAGACCAGGCAGCTACTGCACCTCCCATTAGTAAATCATCTTGAATTTAATATTTAATGGTTGGCTCTTGCTCTTCTTTTAAATAACCTATTAATTTAAACCTGTAATTACTTAAATACATATATTTTCTTGCTCATAGATAGTCATCCAGTGTAGGAAGTTTCTACCACTCCACCATGTATCCCCACCGAACTTGTTTCCTCTTCCGCAATCTAAATAGTAGCTTGTTAAAGTGTAGAGAACGTATTTGTTTTTGGGGTAGGCTTCCTTGAAGGCAGTCATGTTTGAGTCTCCCCACCAGAGAAGCACGTCATTTTCTGATTAATCGAAGTAGAGGGACTTGGGATTTGACCAGTACATTGCTACTTTATCTGGGTTTACCTCTCTTAAGATTTCTCTAGATTGAAAAACATATAAAATGCTAAATAATTTATAAATGAGATTAAAATTTGAATTTGTAATGATTAAAAAATTAATTCTTTTTTTCGAATTTTTTTTCCACCTATTAATATATAAATGCATTATTAACTAATTGAAAATTAGTATATTTTCATATAAGTATTATAATTGTGATTAATAGATAACTTTTTTTTTCTTTTATTTAAATAATTTCCCTATCTCAAAAACAATATTTGGATGAATATTTAATTTAATATATTTGAGTTTGTAATTTAAAACATCATCTCAAATTTTTATTACATATTAAAAATTGTCTGAGCTGATAGTTTAATAGTTATTCAAGAGTTGTGAAATTCTTTTCTTTCATAAAGTCAGTTACATTAGGATTTTCATTGTAGCAAGTAAGTTTAACTTCGTCTCCTCCCATCATTAGTAAGTTGTCTGGGAACCAGCTATTGTAAAAATATTTATTTATTATATTATAATTAATAATATCTCTATAAATAGGAGATTAATCCTAAATACATCAAATTCTAAATAATTATTAATTTTATTTAAGATTTTTTATCATTAATTAATATTCAAGTCAGTGAATACACCTCTCAGGAAATCGTAGGTTTTATTCATGAGGGGGTCTAGGATACCAGTTCTATCTCCTTCAATCTGATAAGCTTCTCCTTTAAAATCATATCTCTGAGGCTAGGATCCATTCACAATAAATAAGAGTATTTTATATATTGTAATATTTAATTTGTATTGATTTATGTTGTTCTTTATAATTTATTTTTATGATTCCAATTGATCTGGTGTGTCCTGGATTGTCGAATTCTGGAATAACTCTAAGTCCGACAATTAAAGCGTATTCAACAATTTCCTTCACATTTTCTTTTTTAAAAATAAATTATAACTCTTGATGAAAAACACTAAATTTGGCAACTGTCATAGCGTCGATTAGTTGTCTGATAACGTCCATTGTCATGTAATGTCTAGCTGTTTAATGTAAGAACATTAATACATTAGAATATAAAATTGATAAATAAATCAATAAATAAAAGAGTCTTATGTTCATTTAAATAAAAATTTAAAAAGCTTATCTTAAATTAAATAATTTTATTAATAAAAATTTTAGAAAGTATAAATCTATTAATTCATAAGTAACAATGACTCATTAATTAGATTTATTTGAATCTAAATTGCTAGTTATATGCAATTAAATTTGAATTAAAAAATAACCTCAATTTCCTATGTTATTTTAGTCAAATTTAAAAATAATCAATAAAAACTACTTTTTTTAAAGTCAAATTGGTTTACCAATATTAGTTATTATATATAAATTTTCTTCAGCCCCCTCACTAGTCCAACATACTGATTAGTAAATTTGATAAAATGATGTTGTATAGTTATTTTTTACAAACTTTGATTGGAAGTAAGAGTAATATATTCGGATAAATTAACAAAATCTCTATATAATTATCTTGCCTTAGTTGAAAGTTACATGGATCTATTGAATACTATTTATTAATATAATATAATTAAAAATTTATAATTTAAAAATCAAGTTAATTAATTGAATCATTGAACTTCATTAATAAATTATTACAAAAATTTTAAGTGCTTCTTTCAAATTATTTTTCAATTAAATATGAATTATTTCATATTAACTATTAATATAGTAAGACAAAATAACTAATTTTTGGGGAGGAAGTTTCCTGCCCCATAAATAAAAATATGCAAATTTTATAATTTTCAAAGAATCTTTATAATTAATTATGGTATAGTTAATTTTTGTTCTAGCTTGAAATATAATTTCTACTTTGATAATGAATTCACATTTTAAAAGAAAATTATATTATTCATAAAAAACAATTATTTAGCCTTGTTTATATTATATAGTTTGATAAAGAATAAGTATGAAAAGTTGTTTAGTAAAAGGTAATAGTAATTAATAAAGAAATTTATAAGTTTCTAATATCTTTATTGCCAAAAAATATAAAATTTAAAGTTGGGGACAGGAAACTTCCGGAGGGGGCGGGAAACTGTTTGGGGGCAAGAAAATTCCACCCCCCCTAATTTTTGTAAGAAAATGTAAAAGTAAATCATCAAAATAAATAAATTTTTATTATATTTGCATTTTTATTTGATTTATTGCAATATTAACTCTAAAAGTCATGTTCTAAGGGTCAGGAGATAATAAAATTGTTAAATATAGAATAGTTTCTTAACAAATGATTCTATTAGTATATTATATATTTTTCAAAAGTATTTACTTCCTCTGTCATAGTTGTATTTGGCAATCTATGGAGACATTACATGCCGATTTCACAATAGCCAGAGGTAATTGATTTAATATATAAGTAAGAATGCCAAGTCTTGTAATCACATCCTTGAAAGAGTTAAGTCTCTGTAATTTTAAGTAATGCTCTTGGCCACATGTTAGCATGCAAGGGAATTATAAAATATAATTACAATATTATAGTTTAAAATTAATTAATGGGTTAAATTTATTTATAATTCTTTGTCATTTTAATCTTCTTATTAAATTCTATCTACCAACAATTATAATGATATTAATATTGAGAGATTTCAATAAATTAATAATAAAACAATTATCATAGTATCTGTAGAGAGGGATTTAGGATATTATACTTCCATTAAATATTATTATAATTAATCATAATTAAGATGTTCAGCATTTGAATCAATATGTGATAAATAAT
>ARYC01005154.1:0-42197 GCA_000711775.1 Oxytricha trifallax | reverse complement strand
CTTAGAGAGGCCTAAAGAAAAGACTGCAAGAATTTGCTTAAGCTAAATGGTGTTATTTTAAGTTTTGGTTTCATCGCATTAAGGCTAAAGAAATTTGAGATGACTCTGAGAGACTACCTATATCACAATAGATACCCTGATGAATTAAACAATATACTCTCAGATATGATTCAGGGTGTTAAGGAGTTGCATGAACTTGGATATGTTTATAGAGATTTGAAGCCTGAAAACGTTATGCTAAATCTCTGCCCATTAGAAGTAGTGGTTATCGATTTCAATAGAGCTTTAAGATAGGAGATTGTCACTTTAGCACAGGTACTTGGTACTCCAGGTTACTTCCCAATAAGAGAGAAGCGGACTAATGGTTCTGTTTAATGGGATGTTTGGGCAGTAGCAGCAATAATATTAGAAAGTGACATGGAATGTATGTCTTACTTTGGCACAAAGCAAGAAAAATAATCAATAAGTTTGGCTCAGAAACATATAAAGTAAGAAGATGTCTGCGAAGAAATAAAAAGCATAGTAGAGATGATAATCGTGAGAGCTCCTTCATATCCTAGATAATCCTTAGATGACATACTTGAGCCACTATAGAGAGCAAGATTCAAGAGATACAATAAAAACAAGCAGATTATATTTGTTTGAATTAAGTACTCTAATACTCATTAAATATTCATTAAATTCGCATAAAACCTGCGATTTCTCTACTAACCCCAATAAGACCCCAACTATACCCTACAAATCAAAGCACTTATAAACCTCACTAAGGGGTTTTGGGGTTTTGAATACGGGGTGTAAATTTTGATGAAAAGTATCTAGCCTAAATTCTTTTGAATTTTGGAGCACGGTTACTAAAATTGCATGTTACCCAAAAGAGAAGGATCCGATGATGCAATGACATCCCCGTGAGAAACTTCTGCTGGAGTAACTAAGTAGCCAGGATTAGGATATTTAGAATGTTTTTGCGTTGAGATGCTTCGATATCTACTGAAGCAAGATACTGTGGCCGCTGTAACTAGTTACATAGACTTCGTAACTAGTTACACCTACGGGGAGTAGATATTTACACCGCCCATAGCGTCTAGATACTTTAGGTGACTTCTGTGCTCAGCATGAATAATCTCCGGAATATCTCTTGACTAGGCTACTTAGTCACTCTTGTGCAAGTTGCTCACAGGAATGTCAGTATTTCGTAGCCCTTGATACCCTTTTGGGAAAAGTCTATTATGAGTAACTGGATCCCTGGCATCCAAAAAGATTTTGGCAAAACTCTTTTGAACAAAATTTACTCCCCGTATGTCATATAGGCAGCTCAAGTAACTATAAATAAGCTCGTTCTCTGCGTATGACTACCATCGCATGTTGACACCCTCACGCTGCGATAATGGAATGATCAAGCCTGCCCTGGTGTGAAGCACTCATAAAATTACAATGCATTCAAGGCTGATATTGCAAGCGACGGTGCCTCATCTTGAGAAGATCCGAAATAGCATTGCTGCCCGATAAGTCTCTAAGATGATGGCAGCCGCATCAGTAGCTTTACCGTATCACAATGAGACTATCAGCTTAATTACCATTTTGTGTTATTATTATATATATAAAATTTGTTTTAATTATGAAAGTATTATATTATAAAAATTGAAGAGCAGAGTGTGTTTAATATACTATAAATCATCTAGAATAAAACGATATAAAATAGAAGTAAGTTTATTATAATCAGTTATTTGTTAAAATTTGTATTAAAAATATTAGGAAAAAATATTGATAAATTTTGTTAGATTAGTACTATTTAAAGCATTAATCATGAATATATTTCATTAAAAAAATCTTTCTATATCTTTACTTGTACAATAAAACAAATTTAATAATAAATCACAACTAATCTGAATAATTATAATTTATTGAAGTCAGACAGGTATTATATAAAAAGAGTAGGCATTTAACAATAAAATATAAACAGTGAAACATTTAAATTATATTCATATTAAAAACATAGACTATCTACTAAAATCATAGAAATGTAAAAAATACGAATAAAGATAGAGCTAAACTTAAAATAATGAAATCAATCAATATAGCTAAATTAATTCAATCAAACATTACAATTTCATTCAGTTATTACTTTTAAATGCCAAATAATCATGAAATATATTAAGGAATTCATAATTTCCTGATGATAAAATCAGAACATACATCACGTCTAGAAAGCATAATTACTAAGTTAATTAATATAAAAGTAGCGATGGGAATAACCACGTAGCAAATGATTCTGATCAGTAAACTTAATAAAAACATTTGGAATTATAAACACTCAGTATAATACGATGTTTCTTTACTTTTAATCCTGATTATTAAAAGTAATATTCGCCTTTTTGTATTATGTAGATAAGATAATCTATGTGAAGGTGATATAATGTTTAGAAGTATTTTGCTTCTTAATTAGAAATTATAAGGATTATTAAATCTTATAGCTTCACTAGGAATATAAACCTAATAATTTATTATGCAATTAATCAATTAAATTAAATACCATCAATAAAATCAAGAGAAAATTTCAAGAACAACTTAATGATTGATGTTAGAATGAGGGATTAACAAAACATATACAACTTTAATTTAAGTTATATTGTTAAAAACCATATGTGTATACTTCATAAATATATAATAAAACATACCTAAACCATAAGGACTAATTATTAACTGAAAATAATTATTAATTCATACTGATTAATGCTTTTAACATTTTAATTATCATTGCAAGAGATTCCGCTTGATAATTAATAGTTGATTGCATAATAGAACTTTCATAGTTCAACTCAAATGATCATATTTAACTGAGAATGCTTCTTCACCCAAAGAATATCAGTAAACCGTTTTGTAAACAAGAAAAAAATAGAACCAGGCAGAATTCAAATTAATGAACTAAGTGAAGATAATGTGTTATTAACATTGGAATGTATTATTAAATTAGAAAGTTATAAGGATAGAGTGACCCACAGGGGCCCGAGGCTGGAGACTTTCTAATAGAGCTTTCTACTACACTAAGGCCTGCTGATGGTAGGCAGGGGGTTGCTGGGTTCACCGCATTAGGGCCAGTCGGCGGGGTTCAATTTGTCAGATCCTAGACTCCTCGAGTCGTCTGCACGCTAAGGATTTCCCTGCATTAGATGCTACCTGGCGTGAGTTCAGCTTCCTAGGTAATAGGGAGCAGGATGAAGGTGGTGCTCAACCTTCAAAATTGAGACGATGAGAACCATAGAAGCCAACGATAATGATTTTTCTCCCACACCAGGTCGGGTTAATTAGGCTACCACAGCGAAAGGACAGAGACTACTATCTCAGCAGCGGTGGAACCTGGTAAGCCTTTTCTCCAGACTCCCCTTTAATTGTTTACAGGAAGCAGATCTCTACGAGCTCTGTGGGGGATACTCCTAGTTCGCTAGGCTCTTATCTCTGATTTTACATCTCGGTACAGGGAAATGTGGAATGGGGGGCTAGGTGGTTTTTCGGAGTTTTCTAGTTCACGACTTGCCACGTCATTGATTGCCACGTCAACTCACTTCAGATACGTCTACGTCACGACTAAGATTGATGGTTTGATTTTAGTATTAAACAGTGATATGTTAAATTTAATTTGAGATTACTCATTACTACTAACATTGGAATGTCACTTTAGGGATTGTTATTAACTACTGTTATTATCATTTAAAAACAACGATCATTCAAGCAAATACAAGCAATAATACATAATAAGTGATTATTAGGAGATAAGTTAAGTCTATAAAGAAAAGGCAAGACTAATTGTTTATTAAGATGTTTAAATGCAGATATTAGATGTTATTCACCTGAAGTTGTCTATACAAAAATAGAAATTCAACTAATTTGTTATAAATACTAAAACAAAGCATAAATAAAAATAAAAGTGATAAATTTCTTTAACCTATTAATATGCAAAAACTAAGATTGAGGAAAATTCAAGAAAAAGAATAAATCATTTATACCTAGTTGATTAATATTTCATGTAATATAATAGAAATCTTATGAATAAAAAAATGTATTCAATATAGGAAATTATAAGAATAACATTATACTAAATTAGTTATAATTTATAATTAACATAATGTGAATATCACTTGAATTATATAAAGCTCTTAAAAAACAAATGCAGCTGACTGCATGATCTGTTTATTTCAGCTATCTTAATATTTAATTTAATACATTTAAATGTTTTTATTAAGTTGCCTTTCATCTAATAAGCATAGTAGAGGTTATATGAATTATATATATAATAAATGTTTTAACTCTAACTTAATTTAGATATTTTTAAGCAGACATTCGAAAGCAATTAGATAAATATTTCTATTTAATTATTTGATTTATGATTTTACTAATTTTCATATTTAGTGTGACTCTATTTATTATATATATTCCTTAGCTACTAGCCAAGAACCATTCTAATCTGAATGAATGTAGAATTAATCGATCTTCTGCTCATTCCTTTATAAAATTAAGGAAACTCATTTAATTAAATATAAAATTATTAAACATTTAACCATCTTATTTTTTATAAATCAATATATATATATATATATATTTTAATAGTTAATTGAGGATTTCTATTTAATTTTAATTCAATAATCAGAGAAATTAATACAGTTGAATCAAATTAGGAGACAGTAGCCAGGAACAAAGAACAAAATAGCAAAATGAAATAGCAGCACCAAGATTACTAAATGTTTTCAATTGATATTAAGTTGGAAAGCAATGAGACTAGCAGATATTAATTAATTCATTGATATTTATGAATACTATAATAAAGAAGAATATGGTATCTAGTAAAATTATCAACATAGAATAACATTAGTGATTCATGATAATTTATAAGTAAAGAGGCTAATCAAATGGTTAGCTCTAGTTTAATTTATATAATTATCCTAAATTTAGTAATGCCTGATTAAATCAGCATATCAAGTTAGTTGTAGTTATATTTAATTATAAGATTAAATAAAAAGTAGCAGTCAATCAGCAAAATTCAATTACATGCCTACTCTTTTTCCTCTTTTACTTATGACAATTACTAGAGTAGTTTAATTCATTGATAATAAGTGCAAATGGTCTTATGACAGGCTATTTAGAAGACAATCAGAATTGTTTAAGATGATAAATTAAAATAAACTAATTTTGTCTAATATTAATAGTATGATATTAATTAGTGAATAATTATTTTATTTAAATGCATCATTTTCCTTGCTGATATTAATTTCTACAAGGAATGCTTTCAATGCTGTAAACATGTTACAATCTAATATCATCCAGGTTGGGACTAAAAGCTCAAGATTGATCAATCAGACTACCGTTAAATTTGCAGTTTATTGTGCTCACTTGTTTTGCTTACTATCTAAGTTTCATGAATAAAGAGTTGCCATATATTAATTATTACAATTATTAATTTTAATATTAATAATATAAATCATCATATTAAATGTTTGATTTTTAATCAAGTTGATATATTATTTCATGAGGCTACTCTTTCAGTTTATTTGTGGGGGGGGGTTTAATATTATCTTAAATTTATTGCCTTCTTTTATTTACCTCTTAAAACATTTTAGTTTGCTGTACTTTTCCTTTATCAGTTAATCATTCTTTCTCAAGTTTTAAAGAGCAATTTCAAATATTTATGTAGTAAATTATTATAAATAAATTTATTCCAAGAAAGTTAACATAAATGAAATTAAATCAAGTATTAATTACTGTAATTTTTTATTAGTACTTGAAACTGTTAATTTTAAGCAATTAGATTTTTAATGATGGAGATTAGTCATATCTCTAATTTTGCCTAATCATTATCAGGTTTATAGGTTATTAATGCAGTAACTTATCTCAGGTTTATTGATAAAGCAAAAAGAGTAATTTACTGGCTGTGTTAGATAGGGTGTAAGTTGGTAGAATTAAGCTATCATAGGTTAACATATTAGAATATATATACTCATTTAATAACAATTGATTACAATGTAATATCTATGAAAAGTGGAAATGTCTTGAAATTAGCTGTTCAACTGGCATCATATTCAAGTCTGATTATATATAGCACGTAAAATGTTGTAAAAATAGGTATAATATCAATTTTTAATAAGTTAAGTGAAGAAAATATTAGGAAGAGGCGGTGAATAATTAGTTATTCCTATGGAAAAAGTGTAAGAGAATATGAAATAAAACAAGAATAATTATTCTATAGGCAAAAAAATCTAGGTAAAAGTGTTTTAACTGATAACTAATTCTTGTTATTGCTTACTTAAATATAGTATTTCGGCTAAGTAAAGCTATTTCTGTTGTTTACAATTTTATTCATACTCTGTCTAATAATTTAATTAAAATGATAAAATGATCTAAAAATTTATTTCCTATTAAGTGGTTTTAATACTAGTTAATAGTTCATAAAGCAATTTCAACTACTTCCTCCTTGATTTTAGCATATCTTCGTCCTTATAACTACAATTTAAGGCTCAACTACCAGTTTAATTAATCACATCAATTCATTGATATTCCCTTATTTAATCATTATAATTTAAGATTAAATTTTACCAATATTCCAAGAAATACTTGAATATAACAATAAATTCAGGATAGATTGGTCAATCTCCCCATTACTTTGGCATGTCCTTCCATTGCATGGATTAAGTGTATCTACCGATTCACTCTATTCTTTACTGAAGTCTCTTTGTTTCTTCTTCACTTACTCCAACCATTTGTATAATTATAAATAATAATGATATATAATAAATTATTATAATATTTTTTAAAAATCAATGTGAATGTAGTAATTGTTCATCGCACAGTGTCTTCTATGCAAGAATTATGCCTCATATATGGACAGTAAGTCTTTCAGAATCTATATGATTAGTTATGCCAGCTATTTATTACTATAATGTAAATTAACCTTTTCTCATTTAAAATATACAGGCTCTCAATTATTATCAATATTTATATTGTAAATAAAAATTTTATCAATCTTTAAATTTAATTTTATCAATCTTTTAATTTAAATAATGATTTATTGTATAGCTTATTGGTCTAGATATCTTCTTATTATTTTTAATAGTAAGGAAAATAATATGGTTAAATAAATGTGGTCTTTTCGTGATAATAGCATATAAGGATAAGTGAAAAAAGAAAAAAGGCATCGAAATAAAAAACTTGCTAATTTTTTAATTAATTTACCTTATATATTTATTATGAAAGTTAACTTATTAAAAATAATGATTTACAACTAATTATATATTAATTTCATGTATTAGTAACAAAATGATTATTAAGTCAATGTGTACTTATATTCGATCAATACATATCACCATTCCCTCAGCTTACTTTATTGGCTATATTAATGATTAAAATTTATGAAATGTCTATTTAGTAACTAGATTTTAATATAATCATTTAATACATTAATAGGTATTGATTTATATATATTGAAGTCCTTATTAATTATATAAACGCAAATATTACGATAAAATAAGCTTTAATCTTAAATAAACATTAGTGTGGGATCATAAAGTCTCAGAAGCAGTATTATATTTTTTCGAAAATAACAAAAAATGGGAGATTAGAGCAAAAATATTGGAAAAATAGAAAACTATTTTTGATTTTTTATTGTAAAATTAAATATAATTTTTCAAAAGGTAAACTCAAAAATAAAATTCAAATAAATTTTATGTTTTTTTGGAAACTCCTATGATTAATTTGTTAAGATTATGAGGTAGAATTTACGTTTTATAAGTCATTATGAATTTTGATAATCAACCTGAAGTGATATATAATAAAGATCTAAGTTTTAGTAAGATAATAATATTGTTGCCTTTTAGTACTTTAATCTAAAAATTGTTATCCTCTCACATCCCGCAGTGTAAATATAGTATTCTTTCAGTAGCTCCAACATTTGCATCCGATTTAGTGCTTTAGAGATTGTTTTTACAGTGACCAAGCTGAATCTGCTCATTTTTAGTAGCATTCGGTAGGTTATGAAGCATCTTCGCGATTTTTTTCAACATCAGTTGTTACCGCTCCCGCTGTATATACTGTGTATTAGTAGGTACAACCTGTAAGAAACACTTACTTTCGAGTAAAATTATTTTAAATATGTGTGAATTTAGAATTACCAATCAACGAGGAATATGTTTGGACAAGAATGAATTAATTTTAGGTAGTACCTTTACTCTTTGGAGAATTCACTTTATGCTCAACTTAATTCATATTCCTCGTTGATTGGTAATTCTAAATTCACACATATTTAAAATAATTTTACTCGAAAGTAAGTGTTTCTTACAGGTTGTACCTACTAATACACAGTATATACAGCGGGAGCGGTAACAACTGATGTTGAAAAAAATCGCGAAGATGCTTCATAACCTACCGAATGCTACTAAAAATGAGCAGATTCAGCTTGGTCACTGTAAAAACAATCTCTAAAGCACTAAATCGGATGCAAATGTTGGAGATCCGGAAAGAATACTATATTTACACTGCGGGATGTGAGAGTATAACAAATTTTTAGATTAAAGAACTATAAGGCAACAATATTATTATCTTACTAAAACTAAGATCTTTATTATATATCACCTCGGGTTGATTATTAAAATTCATAATGACTTATAAAACGTAAATTCTAACTTATTATTTATATAAAAGCTGTGGATGTTTTATGGAACGGTATATTTTTTAAGATTATTTTTAAAATTTTGATAATTGGTTTCTTCTCTCTTGTTTATAGTAATTCATTTATCTTCTATTCCTCAATCACTTACAATTTAAATGTAGATCCTCCTTTCCTATATTAACCTAAGATCTTCTCTGAGAACATTTTACACCATTAAGAAAGTGATATATACCTAAATCGGTAGAAACTGGACAAATGATTCTTACACATCTAAGAATAGCATTTTAAGTAGAATTTTGATGAGCCTTCTGGCAAAGCAATCTAACAACCATTGAATATTTTCAATACTTTCGATTTACAGAGGAGACCCTAGATTAGGATACTAAATAGCTGGGATAATGACGAAAGGGGTTTCAGTTAATCTAAGGAGGCTTTAAGCCTACAAACACGCCCATTTGAGTAATATCGTTTCTTCTTAGGCATCGTTCGAGGTAATGCTTAATTTAAATCGCCTTTTTTTAAAAGCATATTTGTAATAATCGCGCCCCATTATTAACAAAAGTGTGAGGTCGTGAAGTCTCGGAAAGCATTTTAAAAATTTTCAGAAAAACGACAGAAAGAATGAAATTTGCTCTTCAATTTTCTAAAACCAAAATTATATTTTAAATAATTTATTACAAATTCAAATATTCTTAGTCAAATTATCTAATGAAGTGAAATTGTTAACTAAGTAACTAGTGAGTTAAAGGGTAATCGAGCTCTATTTTTATTTCATTCAAAATTAACAGAAAATCATACATTTTTTTAATTTAGAGTCACGTGATCACCGTGATAAAGGTCAAGGTGATGGTAACTATGGTCACTATCATAATCACGAGGACCGCGAGATCAGTAACCACGTGTCCATGCTACTGGTGAGTTGTGGAGTAATCGTAGTCACTGCTCTATCAAGAACGCCATTCGAAGAAATAAAATTGAAATCATGAATATTCAGGTAATTGTCACTTGGGTCATTTTGGTCACAAGTAACATGGTAACGGTGATAATGACCTCGTAACAGGATTGATGGATGGTTGTCTTAACTACACTAACTTGACATTATTCTACGAATTTACAGTAAATAATGTATTTTAGTAAGATTTTAACGTAATCACAGTTGACGTGGTCATGGTTACGAGGACCACGAGGGCAGAAATCACTAACTGATATGTTTTGGCGTGGTCATGAACACTGCTCTATTATTATGATATTTATAAAATATAAGTAAAATTTGTAATCATATTAAGTTGATAAAAATGAAATTTACTTTAAATATAAAATGTAAAACTATTTAGCAAACGAATTTGAGAAAATAACTTTGATATATAAAATCAAACTATCACCCTAATAAAAATAGAAATTTGCAACTATAAAATAATTAGCAGATTCCTAGGGGATGCAAGCAAAGGAAATAAGGTATAATTTTTTGAGTGTGAGTAAATTTTTAAATTAATCTAGATTGATGATTTATTAAACATGTTGAAAAGATTAAAATGAATAGAATAGAGGAAATATGCAGAATATAGAGAGAGTTGACAATGGAAAATCTCAAGCTGCATAATATGGAATATAACAAGATATTCTGAATATCCGCACAGCTGTGCGGAATGTAATTGAAATATGGCCCATTTCATTTGTCTTAATCCCCCCTCTAATAGAGGAAACCTTTCTGGGCTATTAATGCCCTATTTTATATTAATTCTTAATTATTATTAATGATTTAGGGATAAATTAATATACGCAATTTAATAAATTAATAATTTATCACTAATATGAATTCTCTATAGATAAATTAAACTACATTTAATATATTTAATTTTTCATTCAATATTATAATCATTTTCCTAAAATCATTAATAAGAATTAAGAATTAATATAAAATAGGGCATTAATAGCCCAGAAAGGTTTCCTCTATTAGAGGGGGGATTAAGACAAATGAAATGGGCCATATTTCAATTACATTCCGCACAGCTGTGCGGATATTCAGAATATCTTGTTATATTCCATATTATGCAGCTTGAGATTTTCCATTGTCAACTCTCTCTATATTCTGCATATTTCCTCTATTCTTTTCATTTTAATCTTTTCAACATATTTATTAAATCATCAATCTAGATTAATTTAAAAATTTACTTACACTCAAAAAATTATATCTTATTAAAAATAATAAAACATTCGAAAAATGAAAAAATTATTTGACCATTGATATCATTTCAATTACAATTAACTTTTGAGCAATTAAATTATTTTATATCAGTTAAGATACTCTAAGAGCAGATCACTTTTTCACTTTAACAACGAGGAATTGTATTTTATCAAAGATTTCCATAGATTAAAATTTCATACACTACTCTTCGAAAATTGTAAAAGAAGAAAGGAGTTAAGTATAAAGTGTTTAAAAGTGACAATAATTTAACAGAGCACAAATTAAATTTAGTTAAGATAGATTTATAAAGAGTGAAGACTTCAATAAAAACGAGTTAAAAATGAAAACTTAATCATAGTCTGCTTGGACGAAACTATATTTAAAGCTCATTCAAATCTTGGAAGACATAGACGCCTATAAACTAAAAATTAGTCTTAAAAAAGAAGGACTCACTCTAGATACTTTAGCAGAAGTAGTAATAATAAGTCCAAGAAATGAAACTTAAGCCTTCAGAGTATTAAAGAAATGAATTAAATTTAATGATCTACAATTTGTATTAGAGGATCTTGATTAAAACTACAAAGAAAAGAAGCTGTCTGTATTTCTTGATAATTTGAGAGCACATCACTCAAAAGTTTTAAAGGAGGCAATATAGATGAAAAGATTGAAGCTATTATTCAACTCTCCATATTCTTTAAAATTTAATTGTATAGAAAATATATTTTCAAGGATGAAGCAGGAATACTGGAAATTATTAATCATCCGACAATTATAATTAAGCAATGTTAAATATTTGCAGGTAGAAGTAAGATCAATTATTTATATACAAAAATAAGACTGTATACCTAGTAAAAAGATGGTGCCTTATTTTTTTAAATGAAAGTATGTGAGTTTTATTTGTTTTAATATTGTTAATAAATAAATTTGAATGATAATTTATATAATATACATCATTAGTTAAATTGCATTATCTTTGCAGGAAGACTTTTAATCACCATGTTTTCGTCCTGTGTAACAGCTTAATGATTATTTTCACAAAATTTTCCATTTCTCAAGACATAAACTTCAATGAAGCTAAGCATATACCTAATGAAAAATTGTCTCAATTACACCCATTTATAAAAGATTAGGTCAATATGATTTATAAAATATCCCGAAGAAAAGATTCTATCAAATTCATCTGAGATGAGTTTCTATCGATTTAAGGGCCTTAAAAATTGTTAGCTTATGCGGAATTCGTGAAATGCTTTAGTATTGTTAAAAATATTTGGAATGCTTTCAAAATAATGACTCATTTATAGAATTCAAAGATGAGCAAACTTAAGGATGGCTATCAATCAATTTTTTGGGGAGAAGAAGAGGTTCATGCTAGGGGCTAAAAATAATAGAGCAAAAGCTAAAAGAAATGATGTCTATCTTAAGCCTAATAAATGCAATTGAGGAGCTTAATTTACAAGGAATCGTCCTCAAATTCCTAACTCCAAGACTGTTAGAATACTCAGAGATAATTGAAACTAGTAAATCCTCACTGATTATAGGTATTTATCTTTAATTAGATAAATATGCTTCGTTCCCTAAATGTAGGTAACTATATACTAGCATCCATATGATTTACCCGAAATTGACGATTGACTCTGGAATTGAGTGATAGGACATATTTTCAATAATTTTCATGTTAGTTGAAGCTTTGCTAGGACAGTATTCTTTGATTTGCAAATAAAAATCAAAGATATCCTAGAGTTTACATCTTATGTGATGAGAAACAAAATGCTTGAAAGACATGAAACCTAAATTTAAATTTATCTATCTTAAGACTTTGTCACTATACAGAAGCTTAAAAAGTTGAAAAGATAGCCAATGGAAGATTTTATTTTATGAAATAAATATTATATTTACTTAAATTTTTATAATTCAACGAATTAATAGTGAAATCAAGCATTTTCAAGTAATAGTAACGTGGTCACTGATAAAATAGTCATTGTCACTATTTACACCGTCATAGTTACGAAGACCACGAGGGTAATGACCACTTATCTGAGGAATTTTAGGATGGTCGTTTTCACTGCTTTATTATATAAGTTCAATATATAAATATCTTATTATTTTAGTTATTAACAATAGCATTTTCGCAAATAAAAATAAAGTTATCTTTAGCAATTAATTAAATAAAAGATGAATCTTTATTTTCATAATTAAAATATAAATCATTCAATTACGTAAAATGCATTTTGATAAGTTGATTTTAAATATTTGAATTGAAAGTTAGCAGACATATCTCATTCTTTAGTAAATATTTAAAACAAGAGGCTTATTTTTTTATTCTAAATTAGAACCAAGTCATACATCTTCAAAATAATGTAAATATGTGATTAAATACAGGTATTTTTGCTATTTCAACTTAATTTATATATTTTCATTTTTTTGACTTTGTAGGCATTTTTCAAGCTTTTGACAATTTTCCCACTCAAATAGAGAAATATTTGGTATAAGTGTATTAATTATATCAAACAATAACATTATAATTTGACAATGTAATCATCATTTGAAGAAGCATAATTTCAGTAAAAACTCTTCAGATGAAGTTAAATTATAGAAGTTACTATTACAATATTAGATTTAAATATTAATTTTTAATTATAAACCAGATTATTTTTATTCAAATATGGCAAACGTTACATGGAATTTTTCCACTTTTAGACATCAGCTTTTCAACTTATACTCTATGACTAAAAACAATAACCAGTATCAATACGTGCAATACAACAACTACTAACACCTCCTTCAACATCAATAACAGTAATAACACTAACCTCTAAACCCTTTGAGAAAGGAACATCAACTTAATACATCAGAAAAATTCTAACAGCCACGAAGTTGGTGTAGCTGTTGTTAAAATTAGAAGTAGAAATTACCTAAAGTTTGTGTTTTATCAATATTAACATTTCTCATCTCATCAAATACGTGGTTATTGCCTCGTTGTCCTCGTAATCTTGACCGTGACAATTATGAATATGATTATAGTGACCATGACATAAAAAAAATAATTTCTATATTTATTTGTCAAATAATCACGAACATAGTGATTATTACCATGAATACGGTGACATAACGAAAGGGAAAATTCAGTTTCTTGACAGGGGCTTTTAACCCTACGTAAATAATCATTTGAATTATATAAAATATTCCCGGTCCTCTTTTTTCTTCATGCCTTGCCCAAATCGCCTTTTTAAAAGCCTATTCGTGATCAGTACCCCACAATTAAAAATAGAATGTGGTCGAGAAGTCTCAAATGGCTGTTTTTATTTTTTCGAAAATGAAAAAATTTGTTCAATTTGAATCTTAGAACTTTTTAACCTGAAGCCAATAATCAATTATTATTGTAATATTCAATATAATTAGTCAACAATAAAAAACAAAGATATAATTTAATATAAAATTTGCAATTAAAGTTCTATGCTTTATCTGTGTATATTGAACATTCATTAAGAATAATTTTTGTAGGATGATAAATGGCTCCTCAAATCTTTATATTTTAGGAATACATTTGATATGGGTAAATTAAATTAAAATTAACTTATTAAATTAATAATTTGTGGAAGTTAAGTTTGTTGAAACCTACACAATATGGTACTTGTTCGATCGGGAATTCAAAATTATCTGGACTTTACTACTGATGTTACCCCTCTATCGCATCTAGAGAGCGAAATAAATGGACTTTAATTTTTGTATTAAATTTAACTAAACAAACCAAACAAAATTAAAGTCCATTTATCTCGCTCTCTAGATGCGATAGAGGGGTACCACCAGTAGTAAAGTCTAGATAATTTTGAATTCCCTATCGAACAAGTACCATATTGTGTAGGTTTCAACAAAGTTAACTGCCACGAATTATTAATATAATAAGTAAATTTTAATTTAATTTTCCCAAATCAAATGAATTCCTAAAATAATACATTTGTAAATTCTTCCTTTATCAACACCCATTAAACTGTAGATCCGCTCTCCTCACAAGATCATCACAGAGTCTATATTATTCATCATTAAGACAGTGACAAATTTGTTTTATTAGAATAACTATGAGTTTCTGTCATAGTATTATTGCGAACCATAAAATACTTCAATTCTGACTTCGATTTACCGAGAAAACTCATGATAAAGATGCTTAATATCTGGGATATTAATGAAAGGGGACTCTCAACGTATACGAGGCCTCTTTGCCTACGAAAACAGCCATATTTGTATTATTAAAATTATCCGGGCACGTTATATAACTTTAAATGCATGCTTTCAGCGTTCATTTGTCGAAGGACGTATAATATAGCAATAACCACATTCACCCTCAACGCACCAATTATGATATAATATGATGATTTTAATTGTGGACTTCGTCATAATAATCATCGCACCAGTGCTAGGATTTGAGGCAAATGCAATTTTGGTACTCGTTTACTTTTATTGTGAGTGGTAATCATGCCTTTATCATACTTGCAAATGAATGATTTCAGTGTTTATTAATCGAATAAAATCATTAGAGAAGTAGCCATGAACACGCCTCACTCACCAATTATATGATAGAGTCTAATTTGCCATAGTACTTTACTTATGGAAACAAGAATATTTTAAATCAAGGTCTTATAAACACAATTATTTGTTGGAATAGTACATGTGAAGCACTTTCATTTCTCTTTCGGCTCTATTAAGAGAAATTACTATTTGTTGGTATTTTGACCTGTTTATTTTGAAAGAGGAGCTTGAAAAACTTTGATCAGTAGCTATCCACACTCTGTTGAGTTGTCTACTGCTCTTTTTTGGAGAAGAAAATTAGACATGGTTTTAGAATTTCACATGACCTTAAAAAAATTGAATCCCTCACGAATTCTCAATCTCCTTAAAAGTTTATAAAAAGTACATTGACTCTTTATTTGATTTTAACAAAAACACTATCAAAATATTAGAAGTCAAATTTATTCAAAAATCACAGATATAATTATTTGAGTAATCATTATCATCAAAATAAAGATTAGTACAACAACAACAAAAAATTGAAAACGTTATGTAAATTATCCATCAATATTTTATTCTCAAAATTTATTTAAAAATAAATAGCATAATTTAATTTAGTATATTTAAAGTATATTCGTTACATTTTAAATTAGGGTTCTATTAACATTAAGTTAAATAATCTTGCAAAATAAATTCAATAACAATCTTTTTCGATATAATTACAGTATGATGCAATTTTGGTTATTAATTTGAATTTTTAATAATTTATTGCTAAAATTAATTCATGTTGTCACTGCTATACGCTTTGTCCTTTAATCCCTATCGGCTTTTAGCGATCATATATCTTTGAAAATTAAAATTTATGAGAAATTAATAGATAACGTTATAAATAAAGAAAATCATTTAATTTAATTAAAATGGAATTAAAACACAAATAAGAGAATGGAGTCCACTCTGGATTCTCAAGCGTATTTTGCATAATAAAACCAAAGTAAGTACAATTTATTCTTAAATTATAAATAAAATATGGTAGATAGAGATTTTCTCGCTCAATTCAGATAATAAAACTTTATATTTTAAATTATAATTTAAATGAATGAGGTTGTACAATCTGCGCTATCAATATTCACTTTATTATTTCATATCAGAAGTATATTGATTTTTTTGTTGAAATCAAATAATTTAAGAATTATACTCATCACTGCGCTAAACAACAAACAATTTTGAAAATAAAAAAGAATCTTTTATTAAATCTAGTAAAAAAAGAATTTAGTCTTATTCACTAATGGTTTATAATACATAAGTCTATATTAATTTCATTTTTCTCACACTGTAATAGAAATTAATTAACATAATTATTTTTTATGTATTTTGAAAAAATTTATTTTCCCCTAATGTTTTATATTTTATCAATAATAATAAATTATAAATTGTTGCAAATGATGCTTCACTATAAAGAGTTTTATTAACTAATATTCATAATAAGTTATTATAAAAGTATATAAGTTTTAAATTTTTAATAAAAAATATAAAACAATATATAAATCAAAAAGAATAAGAAAAAATCAAATATCTCGAAAAATTATATAATTTATAATCTTTATAAGAATATATAGAAAAAAAGATACTAAAAAAAGATGCTAGATATAAAATATATAATAATTGTAAATTAAATAAAATTTAAATTAAAAGTTCTTAATAACTTACACATAATAGTAAGTAAAAATTATATAGAAGAGGAATTTAATTAAAATACAAAAAAGTTTAAAAAATAATGAAAAAGTTTTAGAATAAATTTATGAGAGAAATAATTAATAAAATTTTAAAGGGCTATAAAATGTATTTCAAGGATTTATCTGCAAGGGTAAATCGGTTAAGCTGAATAATAGTAGATGAATTTTGGATAAATTGAATTACTCATCATGATTTTAAAAAATGTTCATTAAACTATAAATTCATAAAATGGATATTAACTTTAATGATGGAGTAATAAGCATAAATCTGAGGATGTCTCATGGCATCAGGTTTGACTAGTCAAAATGATATAATATTATACTTTCATGATGTATCCATGGAGCACAGATAAGGAGTGGCCTGTGATATCTAAAAATACTCTTTTAGAGCCCTCCGTCCTCAACTACCTTCATAACTAATAATTAGTTTTATTTATATATGTACAGGAGACTCCCCATTCTTTGAGGCTTAAGTTGAATATAGTATTAATTAAAAAAATGGCTATATAATCCTTTTTTAAGTCGAGAAAATTAAGATTTTTAATGATCAATATTTTAATTCCTTCTCTCTTCCTAATATATCCTTCAACTGAACTGGTATTATTCCTTACTAAGTCAAATTCAGCAGGCATAGCGACTTGAATGTCGTTTACAAAACCTGATATCTTGGTACCCTAGTTAGACATCTAAAAATACCTTGGATTTTAGTTAAACGGGGCTACCTATAATATCCTATAATGCGGTTTATGGTTGGATGAGTTCACTGAGGAGATAACTAATGTTTCGAGTATTCATTATAAATATCTATTTTACCTTGTTATTTTTAAATACTTTTGATTAATTAATTAATTAATTTTATTTAATTATTGCCTATAAAATTTTTAAATAATTAGATTTTTATATTTTTTACTTTAAATTGATATTATTTTTTTATTTTTCGCAATTAAATTTAATTATTTTTGGATAATAAATACATTTTTAATTTTTGTCTTATCAAATTATTTTGGGCCATGATTTTTTTAATAAACAAATAAAAATTAATTGAAAATAAGTCAAATTCTTTATTTAGTTTTTACTTCATAATCTATAAGATATAGAAAGAATTAAAAATAATTTCTATATATAACTAAGACTCTTAAACCAGACTAATATATTATTTTTAGGTAAATCTGATAATTAACATATTATGATTAGAATTTATTAAGGTATAAGACTGTATATTTTCTAATAGTTAATGATATTTTTTAATAGTTTCATTTATTAATTAACTAACTTACTAAGAATTTCAATATCCAGATGCAATTTTATTCGAAATTTTTCTAAATAAATTCCTTGAAGTATTTGATAAGATCAAATTCGAATAAATACTTATTATGATTTTATTATTAAATAAATTAACTATATAGTTTACATGTAAATCAATACATTATAGAATAAGTCTTCTTTATTATTGTTTTATTTTTTCAGATCAGATATCCTATGCAGAGAATTCATTGTTTCATACCTCTTCAAATTTGTATAGCATCCAACATGAGTTTAATCTTGTGAAAATTTTGAAAAAAAAAAACTTTTTTATTTATTAGTTGTTTATCTTTCAATTAATAGGTTAGAAGATCTTGATTATTCTTTAATCAATTAAATTATCAAAAAATACTACTGTAAAACATATGAGAATTTGCTAATTAAAAATGTATAAGTATTTATTATCACTCTCTGCCCTGCCTTTTAAAACATCATTTAAAGGAATAAGTGACAGCCCATAGCTTCTTGATGACCTTCAATTTTCATTTTATTCATTTTCCAATAATTTGACCCTAATACATATTAAACTGTAACTCTAATATATATGAATTCATTTTGACTTCTTATAACTGCTAATTTTTTGACAGTAAATTAATTAATTTTTATAAGATGCTACATCATCACTATCAATAGCGCAATCGCTACATTTAATCTTCGATCTCCATCTTCTTATTCCTTTTTTCTCCTTACTAATCACATCTTTTTTAATAATCAACTTCAATAACTACACCTCTGTCCATCAGTTCCTATAAATTCTTAAATTAAACCATTTGCTTCTATTATAGTAGCGCAATAAATAATAAATCTATTTTGTATTTAATAAATTATAAAATAATCATTTAAGTTTAACTATTTACCTAGTGAAACCAATTCAATTAGCAGAATTAAGGCTCATAAATTCCAACAAAAGCTGTCATTCGATAAAAGGCTGCTTAATTATTAACTCACAATCGGGCTTAATTATAAGAGAAGGTCAAACTGTAGTAAGGTTATTTTCATTGATTACAGATGTAAAAGATCATTCAAGGCGGCGTAGGACTATTTCAAATGCACAATAAACAAATAAAGAGCTGCTCTAATAATTTAATTTATATTTTTTATTATAATTATTGCTATTTATGTATTTAATATATATTTTTATTATTTAATAAATACTTATTTCTTAAATTAAAGATTTCATAAAAGATTGAATTTAGGATAAGGGGACTCCAGCAATTTATTTACTTTAAAAGAAGTTAAATTAAATAGTTTGGTTATTTTGAGCGTAAAGAATCCAATCAAATTTCAATAGAGCATACGTTTAGAATTTAACCTGATCTATTTTTTAAAAAAACTATTGCTTTAACTATGAATTCACGAATAACAAAGTTAATTATATTTAAGTATATCTTATTTTGATATTAAATTTATATATCTATTATTATAGTATCTGATTAATCTAAAAAAGATGTAAGCATATGGTTTAATTTTTAAGGCATATCCTGTAAATATCATCTTGGGATTATCATCAAGCCTTTAGAGAAGCTATAGATTTTGTTTTCATAAATCATATCATTTTAAAGCAAAATTGATTGTATAAACTATAAGTTTTTTAATTGTAAAATATCAACCAATTTATTTATAATCGTGAAAAAACATTAGTAGATGCTGAAAAAACAAACAAATTTAATGATATTATGGTGAAAATATAATAGTTGCTTCATTTAAAGAATGTATTCGGTTTAATCATTTAACTGAAATCGTTAATATATCGATGTAAGATCTGTTTTAAGGGAAGATCTCACATTAATTTAGGTAATTGTAGTTTCATATAAATCATAAATACTGCAATTTGTTTAAAAGATAAAGTTTGAACGTTTTTTTAATTTAGATAATATTTCAATGAAAAAATCGAAATGAATATTTGGTTTATGTGATAATAATAAATTATTTAATTATTTTAATATATGAAAATTGAATCATGTTATTGTAAGAACAGTCTAGAAATGTTATATAAGTGTTAATAGATTGAGTTATGGGAAAGAAAAAATGGATAAAATAATGGGAAAAAATATTGTAAATTAAATGTTATTGGTCAAATTTAATAAAACCCCATTGAATGAATTGAAAAAGGGGACAAAAGGTAGCCTTCAATCCTTAATAATTCAATAAATAGCACAATTATTGATAAATGTTTATTATAATTTGATTAAGTTTACAACTAACTAAAAAATTTTACTGTGAAAATAGATACTTTTAATTAAACAGAAACTAATTAACCCCGTCATATGAATAAACGAAATTGAATCAGAGGATTAAGCCACTTTGCCATAAATGGTCACTGAAAAGTCTAAGTATATACATCCCTGGTGAAAAGGAGGGGATGGGTGTTCTATGGCTAGCTCAGAGCTACGACTACATATGATGGTGTGACAGAAAAGTATTCAGCAGGCAACAGTGTAAGGATGGAACAAAGGCATCACATAGTAGTACTCTCCCTTGATTGTCACTCCATTACATTCAACTAAACCCCAAGGCAACCAGAGCAAATCAATGGCTTCGTATCGTTCAACAATCAAGTGACCATCTCTAGCAAGACCAACTATACTTGTGATTCTATGGGCTGTTGGAACATTAGTGTTGGCGTATTTTAAGACCCCTTTCGTGCATTGTGAGATAGATGAGCATGATGTAGCAACTATATTTGCGCTGAGACTGTTGGTATATGCGAAAGAACTGAAAGAGCATTAATGATAGAGGATTTTATATTCACTGCTTCCTGTATATTGATCAACTTCAACTATCTTGACATTAGAAAATGCTCTCTTAGGTAAGAAGAAGTCTTATAAGTGCAAGATGTATGGGAACTCCACTGGTTGAGAATCAAACGAGTGCAGCGAGCACAGTGAACTGCTTCAGGATCCCTTACCTTCCCATTGGCAATAGCTTTGCGTCATCAGTAAAGTCCTAAAGATTGAAGTAGAATCCACAAGGTATTACAGACTACAACATAGAGATAAGCGCTCAGTCTAAAGTGGAATAGGGCAGCAGTCAAAAGAGATTGGCAGGTTTAACAGTAATGATTTTCTCTCTATATGCAAAATCATCGGCACTATTTGTGTGAACCATCACTTTGGGAAACTCCAATAGCCTTTTGGGAAACAGTGATGCTTGATTATCTCGGCTCCTCGAGGAGATGTCTGAGTCGGAAGTTCCACCGTCGTGAGATAGCTCCTGCTGCGTCGAGTGGTGCCACTGGCAGCTCCCAATTCGAAGATTTGCCACTTACTTCGACTGCAATACTGAAAGTCATGAATGCCGAAAAGCTAATGCCTAGACTTGGTGCCAAGAATAATCAATACAAGACGCCAGGGTTTCAGAATCAAATATCTACTTTATTGCAAATGAAATATACGAGCCCATGCTCATCAACCAGGGCTTAGAATGGAGACAGTATTCTTTTACTTGATGCAATCATGTTGGTTCAAGATATGTGGTTCGGAAAGTACATGGAGAAGACTGATATCGAAAAATTGTTTAAGTTTGTAGATATTGAAGGCAGTGGATTCATTGACTACTCTTGCTCGTCGTTCCTTCTATGAATGAGAAGAATCTCCGCAGAAACGAGATAATACAACAGGCCTTCAGAATGCTCGACAAGGATGGCAGTGGCTTCATCTCATCTGAAGAAATCAAGGAAATTTTTTACTTTGGGAAGACTATCTCAGAGAAAGCTGTCAATGACATTATTAAGCAAGTCAAACTATGGGAGGCAGTCAGATGTCATTTGAAGAATTCTCGCAATTGATGAAGAAATTATCCATCTGATTATTTTGCATAGTAAATGACATAATACATTAAATTTACAACTTTTTATTCATCCTAATTTTTACAATCTTTTATATTAAAATAACTTAACTTTTATTACCATTATTGCATTATTGGTATATTATCATTAATTAACTCATTCAATTATCTTCTCCAGGGTAACTCTCTATTATATAAATAATTTATATTCTCAACTATACTACATAAACTAGTTAATTTATTATTAATTAAATCTTCTTCTAATTTTCCTTCAAGATAACCTTCAAATTACTATTGATCATTAATATAATAGTAGTTTAATAAAGAGACTAAAGTTAGATTGAAACAATGAATTGGTTAGCTATTATGTTAGAAATTAACCCTTTAAGTTTTCTTATTGATTAGTTTTGTTAGTTATAAAATTATTAATTTAGCAATTTAAGGTAGTTAAATTTGTTTAAATTTGAAATACTTAACTTAACTTTTTTACAAATTGAATTGTAACTAGTTTTTTACTAAAGATTATACTGTGAATATGTATTGAGCTTTGTGTGCTTGTACTTTAAAATACTGAATAACAAAGTAAATGTGCAAGGTTATCTTATTACATATTTCTATTTAATTTATAGTAATTGATAATATTATATCAATTACTGCATACTGTTAAAAAGACATATTTTGCTAACATATAGATTAATATCTGAATCTTTATATCAAGCTCATTTTGATTTTGTTAGAGATAATTTTAATTAAAATAGCTAGTTATCTGATTATAGTAATATTAGTAATTTAATTTTAAATGGCAATAATATAACTAGTTTTTATCATTGTACTAGCAACTCAAATTTAATAATAAACCAAATAAAATGCTTAAGAAAAATAGATTATTAAAATTCAAGGTTTAATTAAGTAAAATTATTATTAAAATTTGGGATATTAAAGTATTACAACATCAATAACTTTGATTAATTAACAAAAAATTACTTTCTTAGTGATTGATTTATTTATGAAATATTTTCAATAAAGTAAATATAAATTATTTAATAATGAATAAAATTTAAAGTTAAAAATGACTGATTTAATATGGAGTGCCATTCAATAAATATGTAAGTTTCAAAAGAGTTATATAATTATTATTTTTTGAAGGGCTCCAACCTAATAAGAGTGGAACCTAACATGATCAGAAATTTCAGCGAGAAGCAGAAAAAAATGGAAAGGCACATATTATTATAAAAATTGTGTATCTATGAAGGATAATGCATGAATTATATAGCTATTCATTTTATATTTTTTTATTATTCTTAATAATTTTTTTAATTTACTATTAACTTAATTCAAAATTTCATTATTTTACTGTGATCTTTCTTAATAGCAAGTAAATTAAATTAAGAATAAAATATTGCATAATTCAAGCAACTAGAATTTTACTAATTACTAAAGTTGGTTTTGCTACCTTTGTTCTTTACTGCTACTTCCCCGAAATTTATATTAATTTAATCTTTTTCATAATCTTATCTGTACACCTCTCCTCATTTAATGGTTACTTTAAATAAATCCTTAATCATTATCTTCTCTTTAGTGTCTTATTTTGTCATCTATTGAGTTCTGGATTAGTTTTGATTTCGCAATTCTCTCGATAAATATTTCATTTTTTTATCATTATTTTATTGGATAAAAGATAGCCTTCAACATCCACTAGGTTCTCATCTATGTGGTAAAACACATCCTATGCTATTTTTTTGTTGTTTTTTAAATCCTATAAAGAGTGAAATCATTTGTATAAGAGTGATGTAATTAAATTTCTCAAACAAATAAATAGCTGGGTTTAACAGTTTAATCTTTTTATTAAAAAAAATGTGGGTTAGTTTCAAATTCGAACACTGATTAATCAAATTAGAGTCTTGCATAATACCAAAAGAATATTGGTCTAACCTTTTGCTTTTAATGTATCTTTTCACCTTTAAATATCCTAAATGTAAAGATTGTTTCAGTTTTAAAGTAAGATGTATGAATGTATGAATTTCATTTAGCATAAAGAAGAAAATACTAGAACTGAAAGAATATCTAAGAGAAAACTCAAATCACTAAATGAATTTCTCAAGAAAATTTAAAATATTCTATTACTAAGAACTTTCATGAACTAAATATTAGGCCAAAAACAGAAAGTTAATCAGTTTCACATTTTATTAACTCTAAAAATTATCACTAAGATGAAGATGTGAAAATTTAAAAGATTTAACACTGTGAAAGAAATAGAAATTATTTGAAGCAATATCGAAAAGGAATAAAAAGTGAGAAGCCAATGAGTTTTATAATTATAAAAATATAGTAAAAATGAATTTATTTTATTTTTAAATCACTCTTATACAATTTATTTCACTCTTGTATCTGTTCAGCAAAACCAACTCATCCTAATTATGAAGGTGGGTATTTTTTAATATCTCATATCAATTGCTCTATCATTTTGCAAAAATTACTAAAGAGCTTCTTTTACATTATCCGTGATGTTTCAATGACCCCTTCTCTTTTTGCAACTCTTGACTTGCCAATATTCGTCTTCGTTTAGCAGACTTTTAAATGTAATATTAGGTATTATCTTTGCATAATTTTCGTAGTACTTAGAAGATAAATGAAAGGTTAGATTATCTTAATATATCTATTGCGATAAGAATTTATAGACTCTGATCTTACACAATTATTTCAATCTCTTATTCATTGAACATTTTTAGTAGTAATATGTAGTAAATCTTATTTTTGTGGATAAAAATCAGATTTCCGATTTGCTTTTAGTATCGTAACTTCTTCAGTTCTCATAGTTTATCCCAATATCCACTGTTTTTAATCAATAAAATTGTTAAAACAATTCATTTCTCAATCCGGGCTTTACTTTTTCAATCAGGAGCAAGAGTGGTGGAATTATTTGCGAAATATTTGTTAACTTAATTGTGCTTTCTTGATTGATCTCTATCAAATTTCCATATTTTGTCCTTAAACGTATATTCTCGGGTTTATGTCATCATGCAGCCATCTTACAATAGTCTTTTTTGAAGTCTCTACTATCTCTCTGTCCATAAGTCCTATTAGTTGTTTAATTTCTTCCTTGCTTATTCTCTTTCATTAATAAATAAATAAATATACTTTCTCCATATAATTTATAGCATTTAGGTTGAATAATATTACCACCAACATTGTTTTCTGTGCGGTCCATTCTATATTTGCATGTATGATCTTATCGAATCTTTGACAGGTTACCTTAGATAGATCTAGATATGATGGTAAAATCTGCATTGGTAACCATTTATATAAACATTAAATTAGCCCATTTAGCTTAAGTCTCATTTAATCTTTTTGCTCTAGTTCAATTTAAATTTTTAGTCTCCTCTTAACTTCCATTTGCTAATTTAAAAGAAATTTTAAATGTCTGTTTCTATTAGTGGATTGTAACTTTAAATTTTGCTTTAATTAGATAAATTCAAGATCGAAACTAAGATAATTATTGCCAATATAGTGTGTAATAATTGTTAAAAAATATTATTAGTTTATAGGTGAATAAAGTTTAATTAAAATGCAATAATTCAAGATAATCAGAGATAAATAGTGAAGTCTTACCTACCTTAATTGGGTAAAATATAGTATAATAGACATCAAGATTCAGTTATTTTCAACAAAGATTCTATAAATTTAAATTATGGATTAATGCTTATGTTTTTAAAATTTAAAAATTGTATATTTTAATTAAATAACAGCATATTATCATATTGAGTGACTTCCAAAATTATTTATTACAGTCATTTTTAAACGTTTTATTTTGCGTAAAATTATCCTTTTGGTTATAATAACAATTAAAATTAGAAACTATTTACAAGAAAATATAGAATATCAATAATATTTATAACATGAATAATTAGTTAATAAGAGGGGACTGTATTTTATAATTATTCTGATCAACTTTATTGTTCCTTTAATGATAAAATAGAACATGAATAAAGATAAAGCATAAAATAATGGGAAAAAGCTAAATAAATATTTTGCTTTTGATATAACATTATATCTTCAATAATACTTGGTTTTTCAATAATATTTATGCATAATTTAAATTATGAAATTACAACTTTTATGCTACATATAGAATATTATATTGCTTCGTTTGATTCACTTAAATTTATAATATATTTTAAATTAATATTATTATATAGGTATAATCTAACTTAGTAAATTCCTTATTTATAATCAGTTTCTTAAAATAAATAACTACAACAACTTCTATTTTGAAGCTAAAGAAGTATTAACTTGATAAATTTGGCTATATAGTTAGCATTTTTTAAAATGGCTTGTGAAATTTTTAGTGATGTTTGGTATATTTAGAGACAAAAATTGCAATTGAAAAAGAAATAAAACAAGCCTTTGCCAATAATTATTCAATTATATATACAACTTGAAGATATATACTATTGTTTGTAGCTTTAATTATTTCTATATGATAGAAGAAATTATTATGGGTTATTAGCATAGTGAAATAAAAATTATATTAGAGATCTATCGAATTTAGAGTTAATTTTAATAGAGCCTTTATATTGTTTTGTTTAATGAATAAGAATATTTAGAAATACTCAGCTTAGAGATGTCAAGGCGCTTAAATTCAATGATTTAAAAATGATTAAAATTGCTAATTACTCAAGGGGACATTAATATATAAACAAAAATAATATAATGTGTTTTTAATTCGAATATCATTAAAAGCAATATAAACTGTTATTAAAAAGAATCAATAAAATTATATGATTTTTTTAGATTGCTAAATAAGTGTCAAGAAATGGTTACATATTTTTAACTGAATAATTAATATGAATTTCTGAGAATATTTTATAGAAAAAAATGACTTTTAATTTCACTTATCATTTATTAATTTTTCTAAATATAATGTTAAAATCTGGAGAGGAATCAAATAATATGTGATAGTACTCTGACATCATTATGAAATGAAAGTCTTTAAAATTAGAAAAGATCAGTATATGATATGATAACTTTAAAGCTAAGAAGAAAGCTATAGTTGATTATATTTTCCAAATGAACAGAGTTCCTTTCATAATGTTAATACTAAACCGAAAATTGAATGTTCATCAACTTTATCATTTAAATAATTTGGAATTCTAATTATTCAATTACTTCCTATAATGCATAGTGTTTCTTTGATTTCCTGTTAAAGACATAAATTAATATATATAACCATATAATTATAAAACATAATAAATAATATCAAATTTCCAGTATCCAAGATATTACTAGTTAAGTTAAAATGCCTATTGGAGCAGCATTTTTAAAAGATTCATGTTACCAAAGGTTATTCAAAAATTTAAACTAAATAATTTAATTTAGTCCTATAATTCCCTTGAATCTAATTTTCAAATTGATACTTCTATTAATTGAGAATTTATTATCTAAATATCGAATTATTTAAATCTGCAACATTACTGCATAAGTTCTTTTTAAATAGTAATTTGAAGTAATTATTAGAATTATATTATATTATCTGCAAATTTTGTAATGATTAAGTTAACTCGAGTTTGATCTGTGATCATAAAAAGTTATCAAATAAAGCTCAAATTAAATCTATAAAAGCTTTTAATAAGGGGAATATGTATCAACTCAGAATAAGCGTAAAAATACATATATATTTTGGTCTTCTTACTAACTTAAGGATTTCTTTTGTGGATTATATAAAATTTATTTAATAATCAATCTTGCGTTTTTTTATTAAATTCCACTTATTTATATAGTTATTTAAGTTGATTATTATTGAAAAAAGTCGTAACTATCCTTAGATATTATTATATAGTGCTCAATAGGGTAATAAACAGAAAATAGTAATGACGATTAAAGTGATTTTGAAGAGAAATCTTTTTGCTTTTCTCATCATTAAATGATTTTTTAATTTTTACCAAGAATTCTAAATGAGAAAGTATTCAGTGTCTTGATGCCCCTTCTCGATATGGATTCAAAATTACACAAATAGTTGATATATTATATAATTATTAAAGATAAATATTTGATTACTATAGTTATAAGCTAATTTTTAGAAAAGCTTTTATGCTAGACTAAATTAGTATAAAAAAAGATGTCACTGTGGTTCTTAAGATACATTTTTTAAAATTTATACGCGCCGCTATTTCAAAAGTTGAATAAATAATGCAACATATTACTACTCTAAATTTGTTACAGAACAGAAGCAATATATAATAAACCAAATATCATTAAAGCTACCAATAATTAGTCTAAGATTGTGCCCTCATTCAAGAATTTTTTATGATGATTTGATTGAAAAAAAGTAATTTTTAAAGATAAATTTATTCATTTTAAGTGATGATAGACAGATAAAGGAGGCAAGCTCACTTAGAATAAGAGAAGCCTATGATAGTATAAAATTTGCATGAAAGTTTCTCAATTCACAAACTAAATAAACTGTTAATTATTATACTTGGCATAAAATACTAGATAGTTCAAAATTTTAGCAAGAACAATAGAATTATTCTTTTATTAAATTATTTGATTTCATAGAAATTGTTTTAATGAAAATAAGACTGTAAATTTGTAGTTAATTAAGAATGAAATTTATATTATTTAACTTAATTGGTGTAGATTTTCATATATTTAATTCATTAATGTTAAAATTATTTAATTTTCCAAAAACTTCAAAATTTATGAATTACTATTAAATCATGTTGAGCATTAATTAATTATAATGATTATGAATATTAGAAATTGATTAATAAAAGAAAACATATCAAATATTCATAATTTTTATATATGGCAATATTAGCAAATATTTTGGTAATAAATTGGATTCACATAATGATTACAATGCAAGTAAGAGCCCACGACAAGCAAGTTAAAATTAGCAATTAAAAGTGTAAAACATAATATAATTATTTGTAGTTTTAAGGTAAAGTAGATAAACTTTAACTAATTACTCTTTAAATTAATCTTTCGATCTATTGTTATATAGAAGATCAGCAGAAAATATCTCATTTATATTTATATAATAGAAGTACAAAATTATTATCAATGTAACATAAAATTTCATGATATTATATTAAAATTTAAGTAGCAAAAATCTTAATCTTAATATTTTCTGTAAGTTTTGAAGTTTTCTATCTCTTCAACTATCAATTAAACTTCATCGAGTTATTATAGGATCATATTGATTACTATTAAAAATATGAAAATAATGATGATTATGAGGATACTCATTTATTAATAATAATAATTATAAAATAAATATCTATACTTAATTAATGTAATAATTTAAAAGTATAAATTTTAATTGTATTTAATTATATTAGTTATATTTAATATAAAAATACATTTCAAATGATGTCATATCCCCTTTATTAACTATTAGACCGAGTAAATTTATTAATTTTTTTGATGAAAGCTTTCTCATACTCATTAAATTCCTGTTATACAATCTCAGGGTTAAATCTTCAACCCTCTAACAAAATAACTTATTGTATGAAACTTGTAAGTTATATATCTTCATGATGTAGTAGAATTGTAGTAGTCAATTATAATCACCTTAATATGCTGGTGTAAGTAGTGATTTAAGCACAAGTTCTTGAGATAGTTCATCAGTAGAAATTATAAACAATTATAATATATAGCATATTAAAGTGAGTTCAATATAAACAAAGCTTGTTTTGGCAATTGTGCTTGCAACCATAAATAATTACTCGGCATAATTCTTGAAATACTGAAGTATTATTGATCACGAGCAGGTTACCATCTACCAGAGCTTGCCTGTTTTAGCCTTGTTCTCAGGGAATCCGGATATACCCAGTACTAATAACACCATTCTTTCTTTGGCAGCTAATTTTGTAATTTGCACTAGGGAGATATATTAATTTAATTAAATTAAAATAGAATAGAATAAAATATATTAAAAACCTTGAAATCAATTTAAGGATGAGTCTCAATATTTAGAATTGATAAGATACTATAGAATTCAGAGGTGAAAAATTCAAAAAGTTAATTTTTTAAACTCTAAATCTCCTTTGAAGTTTAAATTATGAAGCACTTTCTTTCTAAGTCAGGTAGTATTCGATTTAATGCTATTGTCATCATATTTACCAATACTACTAACATTAACCAATAAAAGATTAACTAATTACAAACTCTAATGTATTTAATATAGAAGATGTTAAATAAATAAATTATAACCTATTAAAAAACTACAAAATACAATAGAATACAATCAAAAGTATTAGAGTACATAGATAAGATCAATAAAATAGTGAAACTAACTCAAATATTCTATCTAAAAAGATAAATATGTTCCTTAGGTAAATGTTTATTTTTTAAGGAAATATATGAACATTTGCATGACTACTAGTTGCTTCTTAAGAGCCTACTTTTAAACCATATATCTAACATAAAAATTTGAAAGATCCATTTGATTGCATGAAAGACCTCTTTTTTAATATAAGAGTATAAGTTTTCATTAAATATTTAGAGATAATTTGAGATAATTAAATAACAGTTAACCATTTCAAGTCTTTGAAAATTTTACTTTGGCAACTGCATTAAGCAAGCTCAAGAAATATAAATCAATCTGTGGATGGTTTCTTTCAATATGGTTAAATCCTATGCAATGGGCTACTTGGACTCTTCTGTTATGCTTTGATTGGTGACAGCTACCCTAAGGATGGCTAGTGACACTTTTAACATTCGCATCACTGGGATTTGTTGACTAAGTTACTACAGTATTTTTTTAAGATATTAAGAATTTGATATAATTGAACTGATAACTTGTTTTCAGATATAACAATACATTTAAAATAAAAAATATCAATAGAAATGTGAAAAAATATCTAATCTTGGCAATATTAGAATTGATCTAACTTTCATGAATAATATTGAAGAAACACTTTAAACATTATTTAATTATTATAAAAGAAGAATAAGTTTTTTTTTGTTTCAAGAATCTATAAACTCTGCTAAGTTCGCCTGAAAACATACTGAAATTATACAAATTGCATAACTATTAATGGTGAAACATATTCCTTAGTAACATCAATAATAATTAGAATGAATTTGAAATAATTTTATGATTCAACAAAAATTGTCAAAATATTTCGTAATATCTAAAAAATTGGAGACCCTTAGAGTTGTTGAGTAATGGGTTTATAAGTTTTTTTATATACTTTTTTTATATTTATTAAAAATGATAAAGGAATCTCAATGGAAAATATCCAATTAGCAAAGAGGTAAGAAGTAAATGTGTGCAGAAACAGAAAGCCATAAAAAATGTAAAAATTTTAGGCTTTAACCATATTCTCTTTCTTTTCATTAGGAGTTCTTCTATTTTAGAATTTTTGTATTTTAATTTGAAAACAAATCAACTGATTGCTGTAAATATAGTTTCAAGAATTTTATATAACCTAGAATGAAGAATCAATCATTAGCGATTGGTTTTCATCAATTCATGATAAAATCAGGGATTTTTTACTATTAAATAATAAACTTTAATTAAACGAATTGAATTAATTAGATGATAAGAAATTAACCTAGATTAATCCTATACCAGCAGAAATTTAACTCCTCTTTAATTACTTTTTTAACATGTCAATAATTGAAAATGAACTTTCTCACATCTCGCGATTTAAGATTCTTAAATGCCAACCTAAAGATGCAAATTCTTAATTCAAAAATACGCTTCTCAGAGAAACATCAAATTTAGAAGCTATTAAATATTTATTCAATTCTTTAAGCCTCAACTTGTGCATTATAGGTTAGTGATTCTAAGTTTCCATTTAATTTATATTATATTTTAATTTATTTTCTTTTTTTAATCTTTATTTGACAATCATTTTGATATTTATCTAGCAGGACAATTATTTCTATAATTATCCGTTGACAAATTTATCTGATTATTTTCATGCATTGTTTTTTATGTTGAAATATTATTAATAAATTTTGAATAATTTATGATAAATTTAATTATATTCTAGGAGGATCCAGATCAATGTTCTTATTTACAAAAAAACAACGTTTTCCCTTAAAAAAATCAACTTAGGATTTGAAAATAAGTAATAAAAAAAAGATTATTCATAAATCCATCGAGAATTATGATAATGAAAATGGATTTTTAAGGCTCCTTAAATTCAGTAACTAAAGATAAAAAATTTGTGATTATAAATAAACTTATTAAAAAAGTTAATAAATATTACAAAAATTGTTTTAATGCCAATACAATCGTTTTGTGTCGACAAAAATTAAAATCATATTTTCAAACGATAAAGGAATCAAATATTAAATTTTAGTTATTTTATCAAAAAATTTTAAATTCGGCATATTCTTTCCATTTCAAAGATAATAATTTTATATTTTTACTTAGACTCAAATGAATTATTTATTTCACAGTTAAAGAAACTATTAAAGAGTAAATGATTCATATTTTATAAGTGGGTTAATATCCTCCAAAGTTGAAGTAATAAATATGAACCAATTTGAATATAAAATGACCAGAAAAAGTTTATCAAATATTTTAATATTGTTAGATTTTTGTCTACAAAAATGAAAATTGATTTCCGGGTATTGGAAAGTTCTTAAACAAATATACACCTTTTTGTCATTTATGAAAAATGAAAATGCTCTCCGAGACTTTAATGAGCAGGTAATAAAGTATAAGTGTATAAATGTATTGTATAGAAGATTGAAGGAGCCAATTATCAGCCTATATAAATATTTTTAAGGAATTTTTACTGTTTATAGACAAAAACAACGAACATCTTTATAAATTATATAATCCTGAAAAATAAACCAAAGGCGTTTTCAAAATAGATTGCTCCAGATTTTAAATTAATTCTATCTTTGCCTTTGATTGTTGACTTAATTTATTTAATTTTGCAATAAAAATCAAAATTGGCTTCATCGCAATTCTATTAAAAATAATACTTCATAATGTGCTAGAGTCATCTGTGATTGATGCTAATTATTATATTTCATTGTTTAGGCAGCTGATTCAAGAATAAACTCAGAGAAGATCTTGAGTAGAAATAAAATATATGATTAATCAAAAGTTAGTTTTCAAATATGCAAGAATGTTACTCACTTGCTTAAGATCCTAAATTAAGTCAATTAGCAGTATTTATGGGTATCCTTGGGAGGGATGATTCTAATATTTAAAAAAATAATTTCTTTTGAGTGATTATTAATCGAGGTTGCTTGATCAGATATCTGTTTTTATATTAAATATAATTTATTTAAATAGAGCTGTGGTGTCAAAGTCATTAATAGAAGCCCAAATTTAGTAGATTTAAATAAAAAATATGGCAGAGATTATTACATCTGGGTTTATACAATATATTTTTTTAAATATAAATTTATTCAAAATTTAATATAGATATGTCGCTTTCTTCAAAACTTGATGTTAAAAGTCTGAACTACTTAAATATTTTTTAGTAGTATTGACTTTGCCTAAATTGATCATTTAAATAATTTATAGAGTAACCTTAAATTAAATACATATTTAAATTAAAGATTAGTTATTAATCACAAACGAATATTTAATTTAATTTTTATAATATTTCTTTTAGTGGTCTCTCACTCTCTCTTATATCAAGAAATATGAATGATACTCGAGTTAATAAGATTGAAGAAATAAGGAGGAAAATTTGATTTAATGTATTGGTCTATAAGTTTCTGATATTACAACTTTAATTTAGATTTCATTTAGTTTTTTTAAAGATAACTTGAGTTTGCACATATAATTCTTATATTATTAGAAAATTGTAAAGATATTTTTATTTAATGAAAGATCTTTTAATAAATTTAAATTTCTATTTATATAAACAAATTGTTTATAGCGGAACATTTTCGTATTTAACTAACACATTGAATAATAAAATTAGATTATATCTATTTTGAATATGGGTTATAATGAACATCTTTAGCTGCAAATACTGAAACTTAAAAGGCAATTATATATATATATTTTATATATATATATATATATATATATATATATTATATATATATATATATATATATA
This sequence comes from Oxytricha trifallax, assembly GCA_000711775.1. Classification (NCBI taxonomy): domain Eukaryota; phylum Ciliophora; class Spirotrichea; order Sporadotrichida; family Oxytrichidae; genus Oxytricha; species Oxytricha trifallax. Next base: position 7,992 of record ARYC01005154.1, on the reverse strand, counting down.
TATAAATATTGAAAACAAATAGAAGATCTTGATAGGGATAGGGATATGAAATATAGATATACTTCAAATTAAACAAGAAATTTGAATGATCAAGTTAATTTAAATAATATATCCTTGGATATCTAAATACATCAAATGAAATTTTGCAATAATTTCATTCACTATTAAATAATTTATGATAATTTTATTAAAAATTATTTTGAAAAAAAAGTTTAAATTACTCTGCAAATATTATAATTAGTGAAATTACTGTGGTGCAAATAAGATATATTACTTTTTATATGTCTCCACAAAATTAATATATTTTTAGAATATTTAAGTATTAATCTAAAGATAATTTTTATAAGTAAAGAATTTCGAAAAATAATGTTTGAATAATTTATCAAATCTTCTAATTTAAAATAAAATTTCTAATAATCGTTAATTAAAATTATACGATATAGAATATAAAAAGTATATTTATTATTTAAAAAAAAGATCCCTATTCCTAACAGAGATAGATAGATAATAAGTTAAGATAAAATGATAAATTTAAATTAAACTGCATATAAAAATCTGATGCAATATGTCGTTATTCTTTGCTCCTTCTCTTAAATGTTTTGTATTTTATAAACATTTCGAACTGAATTCTCTTATTTTTCATTTCTAAACTGATTTTCTTATTAATTTATTGTAGATACATATCTCTTCTCGGTTTATAATTAGTAAATATTCAAAATATGGCCAAAATTTATATTAATAATCAAGAATATAGATTTATTATAATTATTAATCCTAATAAAATTATTAAATTTACGAGCAAGTCAAAAAAATCTTTTTTTAGATACCTCGTGAAGATTTATTAATCAATTTTAATAAAATATTAAAGCAATTATTTTCAAACATACAATAAGTTATAAACTCATCCAGTAAATCAAATTTATTTAATCAAAGACATTAATATAATTGGTAGAATTTATTATAAGAAGATAGTGTAATTTTATTGTTAAAATTGAACCTATCTTTTATAAAAATCTAAGCCCATAATTAATATAAATTGATATTCACTTATTCCACTTACTCAAGCATAATAGATTTTCAATATATATCTGATGCTAAAATATTATAACAAATTTTTGAATATTTGATCCTTCGGTGGCAACTCTAAGTAATTTTACACAATAGTGGCCTTAATTTTTAAAACTGAGTTTTCAATTATCTCTTTGACTTCAGTAATTTCCTTTTATCTTAAGTTATCTAGCTTATGTCCAGCCTATCATTGAAGAGATACCCTTCTACCTTTGGAAAGTCTTTGTCTTAATAGCTAAAATATCATAAATCTTCCTAATTATGATGTTCTAGAAAAGCATATCTAAAAGGTTTTGTACTAGGAACTTCATAGTGAAAATTTAGAAAGGTTCATAATCTTGGTATCTTTTCATTTCGTTTTCAAAATTAGAAGATATATTCAAGTTTCTTCAATTGTCAATTGCTTCTACATGGGATGCAAGTAGATAAATTATTTTTATGATGAATATCAAATTAAGTTAAAAAATTATTGGTATTTTTAATAAATAAACATGAAGACACTTAGCAAAAGACTGAAATTAAAGAAATTTAGATAGAATTTCTTAATAATCTACTGGAAAATGTGTCAAATAGTTGATCAGAAAACAATCGGCCAGGAAACGCTGTTTGATATATTTGGTTAGCCTGCTTAATCAATAAGAGGGATTTCAATATATGATTTCAGAGACTAACTGCAAAAATAAGCATCATTTGAGAACAGGTCTTAAGGAACTACTTTATTTCAATTGATGCCCACTGCAAGTTTATCAACGTAATAAATTTCTCGGCATTTAATGGAACTTTCCTACTTAATATTGATAAAATAGAAAAGAATCAGAAATTTTTACTTTATTTACTTAAAACTGCCATAAATTAAAATTCCAAAGTTTAATTATATTCAATTAAATATATTATAAATAAATAAAGTTTTCTTAGGTCATTTTACTCAATTCTACAAGTTTGTGTTTTTTATATTATGATTTCCAAATATTTTTGTTATTCTGTGAATAACTGGATAAGTAAAGTTAATAATTGATTCAAAGTATATTAGAATATTAATATAGTTGGGAACATTAAGAGAAATTATAGATCTTGTAATGTACTGTAACTTCCATTTAAAATTATAAAAATTTTATTTTTTAAGCTAGCTGTAGATATATATATATATATAATTCATAAATTATACTAATGTTTATACTCATTAATCAAAACAACTTGATAACTATTATTATCATAATCCTTAAATTATAATAAGTATGGAAAAATGCCAAATATTGCTAGAGTTTCATTAAATTTTGCGATTCTTATATTTATGTTACATAATAATAATAATAAATAGCTTAAATCAATTATGGAAATATAATTTAGGCAAAATTAATTAAAAAAATGAATGCCGAAAGATTTCATATGTTTTTTAAAAAATAATAGTTAATTTTAGGGTTTTTTTTCTATAAAGTAATCCTTAATTATATTACATTGTTGATTAATTAAAAGCAATTAAAATAATAGTTTTAAATATAGCTATCAGAATTGTTGGAAAGTATGTTCTTAATTTTTAAAAATTATCTAGCCAAATATATATAGTTACTTAAAATTAAAATAAATCTACAATTAATAAAAATAAGATAAATTATCTACGTTTGCCCACTTTTTATCTCCAAAACATTTCTAAATATTTATAATAAATTATTATTAACAATTACTAAATTTATTATTGTCTAATTAACAATGACAAAGTAAAATATTTATTTCTACAATTCACTTATAAAATAAAACTTGCTAAATTGATAGATAATAACTTAAGCTAAGATAAATTTAATCAGATTCCTTTTTAAAAATTTCGTGAATTATCTGTTTGAAATTTAATTTATTATTGTCATTTCTCCTCTTTGCTTCCTCTGTGTTTTTCTTTAATCACATAGATTGTTGAATCTTCTATCTTCCCATCATCGCAGTTCCTTTCTATCTCAACTACGCCCTCCTATCCTTTGTCGTCAGTCCTAATCAGAGCTGTTTTGATCATTGTTGAGCTTAGAATGAGTTTTTTGTTTGGTAGCTACTGCACTTCTGTCACCTTTTTATGAAAAGATATCTTTCCACCTCTGCTTCATTATTTTCGATTTCAATCAATCTCCTCTAAAAGTCGATGTTCATCTGTTCTATTTCCATTTTCGCTCTGTTCTAAAGAACAAACTCGTCCCAGGTGTAAATTTGAGAGTTCTAGTATATCATATCCGCTCCTTTCTCCTTATTTACATTTCTCCACAAATTCTAGTCTCTTTTTTCTGTTATTTACTCCAGGTATTAAACTAATTGAATATTCTATCTGGCTGGCTTAAGCCCCAGTATAAATTCCGTAAAGCTTAAATAATAATAATAATAATAATAATAATAATAATACTCCACGTATTCTCTCTAATCGAGATTCCAGATTTTCAATATCTAACTTCATAAAGCCTATTTCCAGATTGAGGATAAGATAGCATATCTCTGTATGTTGATTGAATCTTTGGCAAATATCAAAAAGATTTGTTCTTCTGGGAGTTCTAATTATAAGTAGGTTACCATAATAATAACCAAAACCCTACAGTCTTTTGGGTCTATCACTTTGTTGGTTTCTGGTTTGCTTACTAGTTGTTCTACGTAGTATCTTTTCCAATAACTTGCGAAACCATATCTCGGACTTGCTTTAAGTGTTTCTATAACTAGTGCCATGCTTCTTACTTGTCTCCTTGAGTCATTCACCTCTGTTTTACTTTTAACTCTTGTTATCATCAAGACAATTCAGTTCTGGCAGATGTTAACATGGCTTTAAGATTTTAATCGATAATGATGCTCTCAAAGCTTTCTGGTTCTCTCATTATCTGCTGTTTTATAACTTCCAGTTTGTCGAGCTAATACACTTTTCTAGGTGTATTTTTTCTTTGTCATTCAAGACTATAGGTGGGAAGATTAGTTGAGAGATCTTAAGTTCGTTAAATTGTACTTACTCAACTATTCTTTGGCAAATTTCTTCAATAATCTCTTAGATGTGCCTTTCTGGTAATAGGTCTTCTTTGTTGCCAGTTTTAGTTGATCTACCTCCAGTGTTCCTATTATCTCTTTCCACAGATTCCATTCGTTAGCTCATATTCTTCTGGCCTCTCTTCTATTATTGTCTTTCCTTATCAATGCTTTCGCCATCTTAATCCTTTTGCTAGGGAAGCATAATATAGTCATCATAGAAATAGTCTAGGGAGTCCATCCCTTCTATGTATGAATGATCTAGTCGAATTCTTGGCTAGTGACTTCCGCCAAGTTAAAATAATCTTTTGAGTTCTCTGGATACATGGTATTCCATCTTCGTGGGTATTGAACAGAGTTCTCTTAGTCTTTTTGTCTCATTAATCTTTTTGCTTGGGTTCAAGTGTCCAATCTTCAGTCTGCTCTTGAATCCCATGTGTTTGTTTAGTGGAACTTTCTGGCTCTTATTCTCTCTTATCCTGAGAGCTTCCTGGTCTTAGTTTCTGTCATTACTCTATTATCAGATTTTCTTCACCTAGGCAGGACTACTCTTTCTGACTACGCTATTCTACTCTGTAGTTCTCTACTTTGTGCTTTGCCTCTTGTGTGATTTTTGAAGATTTGGGTTATACTCAACTTCTTCCATTTCTTAGATCTTTTTATTTGAATATTATTTATTATTATTTTCTCTTTTTTTATCCTTTATTAAATTTTGTATTTTAATTGAATTCTCTTTAATTCTCACACTTTTATTCTCCTCATCTAAGAAAGAGTAAATATTATTATAAACTATATAAATGTGTTTCACATCAATTTATCATATTTTATTGGATTTTATCAATTTGAAAATAAGTAAATATATAATAACTCCAAACCAAAAGTGATGTGTACGATAGAAATATATATATATAAAAATAACAGTATATTATATCATATTTCTAAATTAACGAAGAAATATTTAAAATATTCAATTCTGAAATATAAAGGTCTCACAAAGTAAGAAAATAAAGAAATTAGATATTTTAAGTGTACAATAACATTATACAAACATGCTAAGTTAAATAAAATGACTATTAATTAATATATATATATATTTTATTATAGAGTTGAATATGCTATAGTTGATAAAAGAAATTATACCAGTAATTGATATTATAATCAATGCTCATAAAATTCCAAGTAAAGTCGTAACTATTTATCTAAAAACACCTAAAATCGTTGTTTATTTCATTAAAAGCAAGCGAAATAGAACCAAGCAAGAAATTCGTATAAATAATCATGTAAATAGCCAGTTATAAACATTGTTAACTATGTTAATATTTTATCAGAAAATGCAAAGTATAAGTACTATGGACAAATTACATAGTGCATAAATCAAAGAAGATTTTTGCCAGTGAGGTATATTACAAAATTTAGTCATACGATATAAATTTAATAAATACACAATCAATTTGAAATCATTTAGTAAGTTAATGATAATGACACTTATAATTATATAATAATGATTTACTTAACTGCTTTATCGTAATCAAGTGCATTAATTGTAACCTAATGAGATTGCATATTAAGGGAGTAAACACAAAGGAATTGAAGTATTGAGACTTATCACTTCTTTAATTAATAAGTAATACAAGACTCCATCTATATCGACAACCATGTTTTAATATAAAATAATCAAAATATGTTGGCAAAATAATTTAATAATTATAAATAAATAAAATATGTTTAAAAATGAGGATAAGTAGAAATTCTTATGATTTCTCAATTATAATATAAATTATCGTTATTACCTGAAGACATCTAGAAGAACAAGTTATAATTAAAGAGACCATCAGAATGTTAGTAATTAAATAGAAAAATCTTACACATCTATAGGATAAATTTCATTTAAACAATAAAAAATGGAGTAGAGGGCCTTAAAAAGCGCAAGAGATTAAATACATATCTACAAGCATATATTTAACACTTTTTTTATTGCATGGTACTCAAAGAACGATTTAAAAATGTGATTCAAATGTTTAAAATTTCCACTTGAAAGAATAATTCGCCATTTTATAAGAATAAATCAATGGCAAAAATGTTATAAATTGTAAATTTCTAAGTAAGATTTAAGCTGGGAAAAGATAGAATTAGCTGAATAATTGAAACTAAATAGAGTTCAAAACATTGAAAGATATCATGAACTGATTCATTGAAATGCCACAGATTTTATATAATATAAACTACAGATTAATTAATTCTGAAGAGTAAAAATAGGGTGAAAATGAATTAGATACATATATTATGGCATTGTAAGGTAACAATGATAAAAGTTAATAAATAATTATAAATGCAATAATATCTATTAGTCCAGGAGGAAAGACACTAAATTGCTGGGTTTAGTTAAAAAAGCTGAAGATCTTACTGAACTTACATAAATCATAAGCAGACATAATGTAATAATAGGACTAGTCCAACAGAATATTTTTTTTTATAAGATTCTGTTTGTCAATAATAAAAAACTAGTAAACTCTTATGAATTGCCTAACATCATTTAAAATTAAATATAGTGTAATCAAAACCCCAAAACCCCTTAGTGAGGTTTATAAGTGCTTTGATTTGTAGGGTATAGTTGGGGTCTTATTGGGGTTAGTAGAGAAATTAGGCCAATTTACAAAATGAGAAATAGAATTAGCGAAATTTAGGGTCGATTTATGATGAGTAATATTTAGATTTACTGCTTAAGCTTAGGTATGGTACGTGTATTTATATAGACTAAGTCAAACCTGTACTAAATTATGCAGCTATAGCAAAGTTATTACGCAAGAGTGCCTCAACTGTTAGGTATCACTGCTTGCTAGCTGTTTAGCATTTTAATTCTGGTTGTTGAACGCATCCTGCAAGAAAATAAAAGTTCTCTCAGACTCATATTGACTTCCTCTGCGACTCGAAGATTTTGAAGTATTGGGCACACTTTCCATTAGACTAGCGTGCTGTGATGTTTTATCGCAGGTTTCCTGACATGCGTATCTCTCCTTAGACTATAGCCAATATTTATAGAAGAAATGGTATTACTTTCTAGACTGTCAACTAGTGAAAAGAGTGATTGATTTTACAGTGCCATTTTATAGTAATAATTTAAACTATATATATGATTAAATGCAGAGAGATATTACTAATAATATCAAGTTCATACACGCTGATGAAGCTGTGATTACCTTCAACACCTTTATTAATAAGTCTTGGTATAAGAAGTATGATAATATAGAAGTCTATGATTAAAAAGTGAAGGTAGTCACCCATGCAATTTTAGCTGGTATAAATGAAGATCCAGGCTTAGAGAGTTATGTTATTCACCCTCGCTCAAAGCGAGAGTAGTATATAGAGTTCCTACATAAGCTCAGAGAGAAGTATAGTAACCAAGAGATCATCCTGTTTGTTGATAACCTCTCAGTTCATAAGACTAAAGAGTCTAAGAAAGCTTATGAAGAGCTAAACATAACTCCTGTATACAACGTTCCTTATAGGCCATAATTTAATGGAATTGAATTCTACTAGAGTTAAATCAAGACTCAATACAAGAAGCTGCTGCTGTATCATCTTATGCATGACTTGCCCATCGATACAGTAGACTTAATTCAAAGCAGCTGTAAGAGAGTGAGCGTAGATAAGACAACAGTCTGTGCGAGAGAGGGACGAATGAATGTTTATAAATAAGTTTTAGATTTAAATGAATGAATAAGTTCACATATTAAACTAACCCATAAAGGGGTTTGGCTTCTCTTTCTTCTCCTCTTCTTATGGCTTGCTTGGGCCCATATTTCTTCTCTTAGTGCCAGCTCCTGCATCGATTTTCATTTCATCTGGCTTTTAAAAATCTTTATAAGTCTCTTGCTCACTTCATGAATAGTCTATGACTTTCTCTCTATGTGAACCTTTTCATGTTCTTTCATTAGGAATATA
>ARYC01005153.1:0-29634 GCA_000711775.1 Oxytricha trifallax | reverse complement strand
TATATGCATATGAAATCTGCCCCACATCATTTGGTAGTAATTAAAATACTGCTTGGTCACCAAGCGATTATGGCTTTTCTTACATTTTAATTTATAATTAAAATACTAAAGATATATATTTATATTCTTAATGATATTAGAATATAATAAATTTGATCAAGCTTCTTCTGTAAAAGTATACCTAGAAATAAATGAAGTTATAAAAATCAGATAACTAGAATGCAGGTATAAACTCACACCCTAACGAAGAGTCTAAGAATGGATCTTAATCAGAAATTTCTTGCTCATAGCAGTCGATATTAAGCGATGATTTTCTTATTTCTAATGCCTTATCTGTAATTAAACCAAGCAAAGTTAGGGCTTAAGAGAAATCTATTGTTAAATGGACTCCTGTCGTGCTTGGTAAATTATTCCCAAACGTTATTTAGTCAACAAAAATCAAATACAATTCTGGATAACTGCTAAACAGTGGTGAAGTCCCTGTACAAATCAAGAAGCTTACAGGTGGAGCAATCATAAAACTTCCTTAAGAAAAAATTCAAGAATATTTAGCTAGCAATGTTGATGTTTGTTACATATAAAATGATGAGGAGCTTTGCAAATTCCTTGAAGCTTACCTTCAAAGTTTTCGACTTGCCAGAATCAGGAATAAACCAGTTATGAATAATTAAGAAAGCGACACAAGCAAAAATATTACAGGAGGATGCAAAGTTAATTAGTAACGAGGAGCTCTTAGAGGGAGTCAAAATTTAATAGATGCTCTCAACGAGACAATTAAATAAAAAGGCAAATCCTAGAAGTTAAGTAGCAATCCTTTTTTGAAGAAAAGAGAAGCTAAGCTCGCATGTAAGAAATTAGAGGTTATTAATCTATACTATAATGAGCAATTAAAACCTCGTCAAGTGGCTAAGAAATTGAGGATGGATGTGGATGTTGTATATAAGACTATCGAAAAGTTTAAGTACGAGGTCAAGCATAAGATTCTTGATCCTGAATCACAAAAGAAAGTGGGTAGAAAAGGGGTTTGTGGGAACTAGCTCTTGCTTGATTCTATACAGGCCTACCTAGAACAGAACGGAATTTACGAAGTTACAGGATAGAAGCTTCATAATTATTTATTAAACCTGGCTCAAACAAAGCCAGAGTGTAAGCTACTTAAGGTGCCTTGCGTTACCACTCTTAAAAAGATTCTGTGAGATAAGTTCCATCTAAATATGGGAAAACTCAGGCTGCTAATACAAAGTATAGAGACCCGAACTTCAATGAGAAGAGGCTCTGGATTAGCAGGTTGTTGGCTCAGTTCTTATATAAGGATGCAGTTATCATTTTAGTTGATGAGAGCAACTTCCGATCGGACTCGATGCCCTCAAAGTAATGGAGCTTCAACATTAAAGATATGCATCGAGATTCTGCAAAATTACAGAAGCGATAAAACAGGTTGCAAAATGATAGCATGATCCTCGCTAGCGATGACAAACTTTTGTATGGAAAAATGCTCCTCAAAATGGATCAAAAGTTCTGATTCTTCAACTTCAAAATTCTTAGAGAGCTTCCACCTGGAAAAAATTGAAAATGTTGGGGAATAATTAGAGAAGGTTTCAAATTCATTTGACTTAGGGTTTACTAAAAATTGTAATTAAAAGGTTGGAAATATTAAAAGTGGAAAATTCGGTATGGCTAAGTCAACTTCGTAAGCAATTAGCCATTTTGCAATGAAATGCTTTATAGGACCTAAGGTAGGATAGGGGTTTAAAAAATATCCTAGACGCCAAAGAATCTTGTCAGCACTCCAATCTAAATTCATGGAGCGAAAGTTCTAAGGGGGTCAAAGTAGTCATCGAAAACCAGTAATTATAGTTAGAAAACCATTGAAAATACTAAGGTAATTATTAATTCATAATACTTTTAGGGAAATCCATAACTGAAACCATAAAAAAAGCAACTTCAGACCCCTTCAATGAAAACTCGGCTTGTATTTACAAAAGACCTCTCCCCGTATTAGAGGTCCCTGAGACCTCCAATTAGAAATTCAGCTTGACTAAAACTTTTCAGAGTTTCCGCATAAATAGTTCAGTGAAATCAGTAATGTCTGAAGACAATTCAGCTTCAAAAGTGAAGAGTGGTTTAACTCCTATTCTCGATAAAATATCAAAAATAAAACTGGAATCTTCGAGGAAGAAGTCTGTTGACCTAGGTGCCGAAACCAAGTTGGAAAGTCGGTTTGCGGTCACTCCTAGGAAATTAAAACTCTCAAGTAGCTTCCACAAAGACATCGAACCCTGGGTCAGAGCAGGGAAACTTGCAGAGTGAAAGGGGCTCTTACTAAAAGCTTTGGCCCCAGCTATTTATAGACCTTCACTTGAAAAGCATTAAGGAATACTAGAGCGAGATGAAGCAGAACCTGGGACACTATGGGATGAAAGTGAGAGAGATGTCAATTAAGAAAAGCTCAACTAAGAGATAGCAATTCTCAATGTCTTATATTGCTGCGATTTCCTAGGATAGAATTATCTCCAGTCAAGTGATAGAAGGAGCTTTTGATTCAGTTCTCTTTGAAAACTTTATCTACCATACCTTACGCAGTGTAAGAACTGACAAAGAACTACACTCGAAGAAAGTGGTCCTGCTGATGGACAACGCAGTCATTCATAAATATTCAGAGATGTTAGCCACAGCCAGAAAGTTCAAAGTGAATGTGCTCTTCAACGCCGAATACTCGCCTTTGCTCAATCCAATTGAGCAGTTATTCTCCTTTGCAAAGAAGGAGATGAAGATGGACACTATTTAGAACAAGTAAGTTTTAATGGGCTTTACACTTTTAGCAAGCAATTGGTGAAGAGGGTAGCGGAAATCGTTCAGAATTTAAGAAAAGAAGACATCCAGGGGATGTGGGCATTCAGTATCAAGAAGTGGATTCACACTCTTCGGTTCGGTTTTGTGTGATGATGTTTGTTTCATAGCTGAAGTAGTGTATAAAACCTGTTTCCCTTTACAATTTCCCATGTCATGTCAGTTTTAAATTCATCGCAGATTATTATAATTAATAACACTATTTATATTTTACTTAAAAATGTCCTAATTCACTCATTACAACACTCGATTCTAAAATACTGCTTCTATTTCACATTTGCTCTCTTAAAATGGCCACTTCCTTAGCGATTCTTCTTAGTTGCATTTGCCTTTATATTATCGCAATCATGCATGAATGCCATATTTCGGCAAAACTTCCAAATTTTAATGGAGTTACCCTACTTTCAAGCCCCTTTTCGGTAAATGAGAGAGGTTTTTATGAAAAAGTCCCTATTTTGCTCTAAACTACATAAGTCTCTAAAATCGCCAATTTGGCAAATCTCCCAACTTCCCTAATTATACAGACCCCTAAATTTGAGATGTATCAATTTGTACAAATACATGTATGATTTTGACCAGTCCCCTAAATTTTTGACCAACTACTAATAAAAAAATGACACATGGCAACAAACACACAGGGGTTTTGAAATTGAGGGGATTTGGGGTTTACGCATTTTTCCATTGGTCTAATTATATTATTTATTTATTTTTAATTTTATTTTCACAATTTCCTGATTCAATTCTATTTTAGCAATAAAGACACTACTGGAGCACATGGCTTCATCACCATTCAAATGCACACCCAAGTCGTTCTTCTGAAGGGTTTGAATTAACATTTCTCCAATCTTTGAAATACGGATTCCACCACCTAAAAGTTCGATTTGGCCTACTTCATCAATTGAAAGACTCGCTCTCTATTAAACTTCATAGACTGGAGCAATTGCTCTTTCAAACAAATGACAATAATAATTAAGTTCCTTTTTTATGGAATAAATGAGATGAGGAGTCTTCGAATTTTTTTCACTGAATAGTTGTCAATAGAGTTAAATAATCAGCGAGCTCGCCAATCTTGATTTGATTTTACTTGTTAGCCGAAATAATATCCTTAATCTTGATATATTCAAAAGTCTCTTTACTGCTCAGGGATTAGTCTTAATCTACAACTTTTATAAGTTGCAATTTATAAGTCAACATATTTCATATTAAATATGGTTAAATGTCTGGCTTGTCTTGTCTTTCCTTGAGTGAATTGAATTTATCAGCAACAATATTAAGGAGAACTAAATCAAAATCTTGACCTCCCAACTCTTTATCGTAGGATTCAGCAAGGACTTCGATGTGCTCATGTATGATTTGCTTGTTGATTTCTCAGTAATGGCTGAGTATCTAACTAATGAAACCTCAGTGTCCATACCACCCATATTAAAACTATTTAGCGAAAAGGCAATGTTGAATAATACTTATTTAGATAAACCCATGTTGTAGAAGAGTACAGTCCATGGTTTGGCAGTATCTAATCTGCCAATACCGAAAATGGTAGCAGCTGTATTTATATGTATTAATTGAGGTATGATAAGTCCAGCGATTTCAGCAGCGTCTTGAATCATTCTTCGCTGTGCAGGTGTATAATAAGATGGAATAGCAATCACATAATCTTTTATGATTCCACCTGCCTGCTTTTCTGACATTTATATACCACACTTCAATAATTGAGCCATCAGCTCTTCTGTGTACATGATATTACGTAATCAATATAGAAATTGCTTCAAAGTCACTTAAAATCGTATATAATTTTTACAATAATGTCTTATTCATTGCCATTATCATATTTATTCACAAGTTTTCAGCCAACTAATACAAGATCATCTTCAGTAAACTCATTTACTTAAAATCTAGTATTTGTCATTTTGTCCAAGAAATATTTCTCATATTCTTGTCCTACGAATCTATGCAATTGTGAGAAGGAACTTTTTGTTAAAATTATAAATTTCTTTATATATAGTTATAGAAATGTAATTATTTGAAGTCACTGGATGCTTGATGCTTTCAGTGAGTGAATCTACTCTGAAGTAGCGTTCCTCTTGGGTAATGGTGAGTTAAGTCTCAGTTTTGAGCTTTGTTGAGGTATTCTCTACGATTGTGGATGGTTGGCTGGCAGCACACAATCAAAACCCCAATACCCCTTAGTGAGGTTTATAAGTGCTTTGATTTGTAGGGTATAGTTGGGGTCTTATTTGGGTTACTAGAGAAATTAGGCCAATTTGCAAAATAAGAAATAGAAATTAGCGTAATTTAGGGTCTATTTATGATGAGAATTATTTATATTTACTGCTTAAGCTTAGGTATGGTACGAGTATTAATATTGATGAAGTCAAACCAGTATTGAATTATGCAGCTATAGCAAAACTCTTACACAAGAGTGCCTCTACTGTTAGGTATCACTGCATGTTAGCTGTTTAGCATTATAATTCTGGTACTTGAGAACATCCAGTAAGAAAATAAAAGTTCACTTAGACCCATGTTGACTACCTCTATGACTCTAAGATTTTAAATTATTGGGCACACTTTCCATTAGACTAGTGAGCTGTAATGTTTCATCGCAGGTTTCCTGACATGCGTATCTCTCCTCAGACTTTATCCAGCATTTATAAAAGAAATGGTATTACTTTAAGACAGTCAACAGAGTGAAGTGAGTGATTGACTTTACAGTGCCATTTTATAGTAATAATTCAAACTTTTTATATGATTAAATGAAGAAAGCTACTACTAATAACATCAAGTTAATACACGCTGATGAAGCTTTATTCACCTTTAACACCTTTTTTAATAAATCTTGGTATAAGAAGTATGATAATATAGAAGTATATGACTAAAAAGTGAAGGTTGCCATTCACGTAATTTTATCTGTTATTAGTGAAGATTAAGGTCTAGAAGCTTATGTCATTCATCCTCGCTCTATTAAGCGAGAGCAGTATATTGAGTTCTTGCATAAGCTCAGAGAGAAGTATAGCAACTAAGAAATCATCTTGTTTGTTGATAATTATCAGATCATAAGATAAGGAATCTAAGAAAGCTTATGAGGAGTTAAACATAACTTCTGTATACAACGTTCTTTATAGCCCATAATTTAATTAAATTGAATTTTATTGTAGTTAAATCAAGACTTACTAGAAGAAGCTACTGCTGTATCATCTAATGCATGATTTACAAATCGATACAGTAGACTTAATACAAAGTAGTTGCAAGAGAGTGAATAAAGATAAGACTACTATATGTGCAAGGAAAGGAAGAATGAATGTTTATTAATAAATTTTATACTTAAATGAATGAAATAGTTCACATATTAAATGGACCCTTAAAAGGATTTGGCTTGTCTTTCTTTTCATCTTCTTAAGAATTGCAAGCCCTGAGTTTCTTCTCTTACTGCCATCTCCTTCATCTATGTTCATATCTTCTGGTTTTTAGACATCTTTATAAAGCCTCTTGCTCACCTCATAAATTGTCTGCGACTTTCTTTCTCTGTGAACCTTTGCATTCTCTTTCATAAGATATATACCAGTACCTAATTTTCATACAAAGTTATATGTCAAAGCTTACTTGAAAGATAAGGATGCTTCTTAAGTTCCTCTATCCAAGCTGCGCTTATTAGAATGCCTTACTTTTTCTAGTCTTCAGGAGAGATAGAATATCGTATCTTATGTGCTTATTCAATTATTTCTCTGAGATACTCCTCTTTTATTGTGCCAAGAACACCAAAGAAAATGTTCCTCCATCGTAGTTTATAAGAGAGTTGTTTCTTAGTAGGAAGGTAAACTACCACTTCCTCATCTTACATGGCATCCTCATAAAGATTAGTGACTGAAATCTCAGGGTAGTTAGGAATTTCTATTAGTTTAATCTCTTTATTTTTAAAAGCTTTCTTCTCCTCACAAAGTATTGCTTTCAAGAATGAAATTTTGGTACCTTTCATCGTTGCATAGTTATCTTATTTTATAAATTTTATTTTCCTTAAATTTCTATAATCATAAAATATAAGTCTTTTTATGATTGAATAGTTGATCTCTAGAATTTTCCAGTAAATATCATATTTAAGATTTATAAAATACCAATCACTTTTAATATTACTTCATGAACACGTGTGATATTTTCTTATGACTCAAAATTAAGGTAAAATATTCTATCAAATTAGTCAATAATTTAATTTATACATATAATTTATTAATCAAAATGAAACTGAAAATATTTCAATTTCATGTATGTCCCAATCAGTAGGTTTTCCAGCTAGAAATGTATCCCCTTTTGTCTCTTATGGCAGTTTATATAAACTTACTAGTCAATTATAATCTCCAATTATAAATTTATATTTAATTTTTATGTCATTTTATAATAAATAAGTTTACATTTACCAATAAACTGTAGCTCTTTTTAGGATTCTTAAAACTTAAAAATAAATCACTGATGTCACTCTCACCAAAACCTGGGGATAAATTTTCTTCGTTTAGTTTAATAGCTTTGTCACTTTTTGATTGCCTCACTTCACATTTATTCATTATTTATATAATAATAATAATAATAATATTTAATTAATATGTTATTTGCTATATTTGTAATAAATTTGGCATGCCTGAAAACACTAGTATGTTCTTAAAATCCATTATCTCTGATAATAGTCTGCTTCCTAGTGAGTGAGAATAAAAACGAAAAAACGCCTGATCAGTGTCCAGGTATATATTTTCACTCATATAACTCATCGGGCTAAATGCACCGAAAATATAGTGGTTATTTGCCTTCACAAACATAATAGTTGGACCTTTATTATACTTAATGATAAATTGTAGCTTATACAATCTGATTTATGATAACATTAATTCATGTTAATCATGCGATCTTGGAGAATCAAGTTAAAAGAGTGCTAATGAAAGGTATCTCAAACAGCAGCTGTAAACCACCACAATCAACTGCCCTAAATCTCTCAAAATCTTCACAAAATAACAATCAAAATTTCGAGCAATTTGTTTAAGCTAATAACGATGACTAATCAGCTATTATATCCAAGATAGAAAGAAAACACCAAGGAGAAGTTTAGCAATATGGATGGACGAATAACCAGGCTGGAGGTTAGTGTGGGTAAAATTGAGAAATTACTGTAGATATTACTGGAGCATCATAAAAAAAATTAAAGAACATTAAATAAGAAGCAGCAATTCATAGAGTTTTTTTAATTTGATATCACAGAATAATAATAATAACAATTTTAGCAATGAGAGTGCTCTTAATGTAGGGGGGGGTAAATTGTAAACAATTAGCAAGAAGTTATGCAAATGATTATGGGCACAATTAGTGAAATATTTGGAGATCATGTTATCAATAACTAAAACCCTTAAAATCATATGCTTTTACCAAGATATTGCAAAACTTATTTAAATTAAAATAAAAATTGTTTAATTAAAAATTTAAATGTAGAGCAGAAAAGTTGAAAGCAAAAAAGTAGAGAGTCGATTAAAATTAGTAAAATAGGTTAAGAGTCATAAATTACTTATTTTATTAAAACATTTTTTTAATTTTAATTAAAATTGAAATTTTTAAAATCCTAATTTTAATTATTTGTCATTAATAAAATATTTTTAATATAGATCTAAATCTGAATCATTGAAAACTTAATATATCCCTAATGATTAATATTTCTATAATAACAGTCAGAATATAAATAACCCTCCTAATAATAGTAACACAAATATCAATTGAAGACCTATTTCACAATACTTAATTGAATTTAATTTTCAATAATAAATTTGGAATGACCAAATTTTAAACATATTTTACTTTAAATTTCTTCTAATTATATGTTGAATAAACTTATCATAGGCCCAGTAAATTTTGTAATTATTATCAAACTTAGCTGAATATCTTCACTAGTCGATAAAGTTTAGGGAGTCTGGCTATTCTAGCTTGTTAACTAAAATCACTAGCATTAAAAATTTGTGAAATCGGTATAATTGAAAATAAATCTACTAAAAACCAACTTTTTAACTAAAATTTTTTGTTGAATTAATATTCAATTTTCCTTGCATAAGATGTTTAAAACCCTAATAATATATAAATTGCTTTTAATTTAGTGATATAGTATGGCTATTTCATTAATAATTTCCCAAAATATTGGGTAATCACTTCCAGGACAGGGCAAAATTAAATTTATCAGAGCTAAAAAACAATTTGAATTTCTGTAAACTCTCAAAAATAGTTGATATAACACATTATATAGGTTTTAAATACCTTAGTATGTATGATAATGTGTAGTTTTAATAATCTTTAAACACAAAATATCAATTCATTAAACTATTATATATTTGATAATTATATCATTTTCAAGATTTAATGCTTCATTAGCTATGCTTACTATATGAATTTGAATAAGAAGCAATCTTTATGTAGGTTTTGATCTTGGCGAAGATTAAATAAATCATATAGTAAGCTTAGCTGATGAAGCAGTAAATCTTGAAAATGATATTTATTATCAAATAAATAATAGTTTAATGAATTGATATTTAGTGTTTAAAGATTATTAAGACTCCACATTATCCATTAATAAGATATTTAAAAACCTATATATTGAGTTATATCAACTATTTTTAAGAGTTTACAGAGATTTAAATAATTTTCTAGTTCTGATAAATTTAATTTTGCCCCGCCATCGGGGTGATTACCCAATATTTTGGGGAAATTATCTACAAATTACAAATTTAATTTATAAAATGAGTTATAGTTAAAGTAGTCAATAAAAAAATATTTAAAAGTGTGTTGATTTCATATTATAATTTAAATAAGTATATTTTTTTTAAACAAATATGTTAAAATAAATAACTTTTCTATTTTATAATTGTGTAATAAAAAATGAATTTTTATAGTATAGTGATATTTTCTAGGATTATATTGCTATTTTCTTTCTATTATCGACGATATCCTCATTTTTTAATAAAACTTTAATAAAATTATTATATAGTATATTATTAAATTTGCCTTTTTCATAGAAATAATTTATTCCTCCCCTTCATCATAATAAGCCATGAAAAAACACAGAATCATGTCAACTCCAAACAAGAAATCGATCACACTTTCAATCACAATCCACGTGATATCATCGAAGTCATAGAATGCTATTATATACGGTGTCATAATCGCATTTACCAATAAGTTTCTATGATAATATAATACATTTATTTAATTTTAAACCTACACAGTGATAATAAAGCCCATTTTTATTTGAATGAGTCATCTGGCAATAAAATGAAATAATCGTATTTCTTGAGGCTTCGAAGTCTTTCCGCATCATCCGCACATATATCATCGAAAATTCTTTGGTTTTTAAGTGAATTTTCAAGGATACTACGATCAGTGCAAGAGGATAGCTTAGCTTCTGATCTTTTAATTGCTAAGCTTAGATTTGATGAGGCTTTTTGATTGTTTTACACTTTTGTTTGATTAGGTTTATCATCCTCTTTGATATCAAAACATGAAAGAAACTTTCGGCAAGTTGTTAAAAGAGTATTCTAAATAACATTTAAAGGTCAATATCATGACTTTCTACTGATACTTAATTTTCATCATGTTCTTAGATCTCCTAGACCACGTTAAGCTCAAAAACTTTATTGTTATTTCCTGGTGTCTCTCCCTTATCTGTTTTTAGAAGTTTCTACTCTGTTTAGAATGGATGGTCTATCAATTTAGCCTAGGTATCAACATGCTTATCGTGTGAATATTCACCCAATAGGTTTTTAGTTGTGTTTTGAAAGTTATTCTCATCGTCATTATTTCGTGGACCACCCCTCACACTTGATTAAGGCGATGCTGCTTCATTTGCAATGTTTGTTTGATAGTTATCTAATTGATCAATGTGGATTTGCATTTTCCTAGTATCTTACTGAATAATTTATTGATGCTAAGGATCCTTGATTGAGTTTCTCTTTTAATTTATCAAAGAAGATTGTCTATGTAATTGATTCAATACATCTACAATTCTTATTCAATATCTTATGCTTTAAAATATTGAAATTAATCGTTTAATAAATGACAACTTTATCAGAGTTCTAATTATACTCTTGACTGCTTTAATTTCCCAAATTCTGTGAGCTTTTTCCCATTCTTTAAGAGTTCCTGCTAGTAGAATGGTACGGCTTATCACTTACAAAGAGCTAATTTTGATTGATAGGGGGTGGAGGCCTTGATCTATTGAGTATATCAAGGAGATTTGGGGAGTCCAATTCGAAATCAGAGAGATTTCCATAATCTAAAGAGGCAAATTCTTCTAAATCAGTATATCTTTAGGTTTGAACTTTTGATAATAAAATCAGATAAGACTTGATGATAAAATTTAATGTAATTATTTTTAATCACTCTATTTTAATCAGTGAGAACTTCGAGAAATTCCCATTATTTAAATTATTTGTTTTTATAGGTTCTAAAAACTTTTACAATTTATTTTTTGGAATAGTCATATCCCCCGTAATCATCTTGGAAAATCTACAATCAGATCCTCTTCTACTAGTCTTAACAGTGGGCTAATTTGTAATTTTAATATCCAAAAATTATCCATCTTCTGATACATTGGAGAGGAGAGGGTGGATTTAGAATTTTTATATCAGGTTGAATGATCTGAGGTGGGATGAGGAACGATTTACTGATGATTTTACAGGTATTATAAGACTATCTCCTGTAGTTAATATATATATAAGACCATGAAAAATACTTAAAATGTAAGCAATTACGAAATCTTTATTTAAAGGGATGTTATTCGTGATTTCAATGTGATTATTAATCTGTAAATTTGGAAATTAATTTTATGATATGTGATTAATTATTAATTCTAAATATTTTATTAAAAGAATTTTATTTAACATTACTGGAAATATTTACAAAATTATCACTTATGGCTGATGCTGATTATACCTAGAGCTTTAGCTCTAGGGAGTTAAATTATTTTTGAGTATTTAGTCCTATTTTTCATCAATGGAAGAGAAATCTGTAATATTTTTTGATAGCTTTCATTTGCTACTTGCAGATCCAATTTTTTTTTATTTTCAATTCTTTAATCAGAATTAGTATTATTAAAGATTTTGGTTAAATTCATTAAAGATAGGCCCAAAAATTATTAAATTTACTAAAATTTTTAGTGTTCTATATATTTTTTGGTTTAATGCTAGATAAAATGTATTTTATAGATTAGACAATTTATTGTTTTAATATCCATTTTTAGATTTCTTGGGTATTCCTCCAATAAAACTTGACTTTCTATCGCTTGATTCTTGGGATTAATAATATTTTCTATCACTGTTCTCAAAGTGTTAATGATTTATAGTTTTTAGTGTTGTTTATGATTATATTTAGGTTTCATTTATATTCTAAGGGTAGTGATCATTATTTAATTGCTATTCTTTGTTTTCTATGTCAAATATTAAATCCTCAAGTTATTTTATTACTTATAAATGTTTTATTTCATTTTAAATTATAAAAAAAATAATTGTATACAATTAATTAAATGAAAACATAACAAATAATTTAGAATAAAATAGTTAATTGGAATCAAAAATAGTTTCTTTTCAAGCATGTTTCACTTGTGATTGAATTGGTGCAGGTTCTAAACAAAGGTTTTAATGTTATTTCTGAGACTTATTTATTTAACTAAACTTATTCATAATTTTGACATGAGTTTAATCACTCATTGCTTCTAATATTTTTACTTAATTAATTAAATATTTTAAACAAATTATTACAAAAATGATGTTATTACTCTCCACTTATTTTACAATCAATTAAATTATGAATAGATTTCCTATAAATTAATTAGAAATAGTTGAATTTAAATAATCAAATAAAATTAGAATTTACACATAAAACAAAGATTATTACTAGAAATTTCTCATTAAAAACAAAACAAAGATTTACTTTTAGGAAAAGATTAATCGGTAATATTCTCTATCGAGCTAAACAAAAATATTACTCCTAATTTCATGAGTTAGTGTATCTATTCAAATTTACAGAAACCCCCCCCAAAACCCCATCAGGCCAATGAAAAATTGGGAGTAAAAAAGCGTAAAGTAAGACTTAAAATTATTCCAAAAATTCAAACGAATCCCTAACTAATAACATTAGTAAGCAATTAAAGATAATTAAGTCTACTTAATATTAATCAAGGTGATTTTCTCTTTCCAATAAAAAAATGAAACTGGTACTCCGAAATTGATGAAAATTTTGAACATATCTAAGCATTTACAATCACCTATGAATTAATCTACAGGTAGGTTATCATCTGTGGATGGGAAAATATCTAAAAATAAAATATCGTTTGATGAATATTCTAAGATGTTTAAGGAGATGCAGGCCAGTAAAATTAAGAAGCCTTTAATTTATGAGAAATCAGAAAATATGTTGAAATCAATGAAGAAAAATTGAAAGATATTTTATCATTTATTTTCTTTCTTATCTTACAAGAAAAAATTAATTCCCAAGAAAAGCAAAAGAAGCGCAATTTCTAGAAAGTAGCATGAAAATCACTTCTATATCTGACTATTAAAATGAGGAGAGGATTACAAACAGAAAATTAAAATCTAAGAGAAGCTATAAATTCTTAGACAGCTAAAAATCTAAGAAGGACAATGAATAACCTAAGGAAACTGCGCTATGCGAGTGTTGTTTACAGAGAAAGTCAGACTTCATAATATTTGATTGTAAGCATTACATCTCCTTGAGATGCATTAATGACTTGAAAATTATGAAAGGAATCTATAATGAGGAATAGATAAACACCATTCATTGCATAGTGTGTGATAGTACTTAGGAAATTGATACTCTGGAATTACACACGAAATAAGATTCTATGAGTATGAGTTGATTAATCCAAAGTTGAAGTTTATCTAAAAGGAAATCATTTTAAAAGTTATCGCAAATTATAGATAAAAATTATTCAAAGAAGACCAAAGTGGAAAAAGCAAAGTTAATTCTTGATTACCTTTTCAAGATTTAAAGAAGCATGATGAAATGCTAAATGTGTCCAACTAAAGCTCTATAGATGTAAAAAGATGCAGGGTATGAGTGCTTGAATTGTAACTTTGTAATGTATTAAGATTGTCGGACTAAGCATAAAAATCATGCTAGATTTAAGAATCCCGCAATCATTGTGTTTTTAGATTTGGAAACTCATCAGTAAAAAGTAAAAATCGATCGATGTATTTCTCATAAAGAGCTCTTTAAGCTTTTTTGTGTAACTTGCAACTATCCACTTTGCATGCTTTGTGTAGAATTTGAGGATGATCATGAAAATCACGAGTTAAGAACATTAAGTAAAATGCTTGAAGATGTTAGTCATAACAAAGATAATCGAAGCAAAGAAATTAATGAAAAGCTTTTGGCCTAAGTTTAAAGCTACATCTAATCATACAAAGAATTCAAAACAAAATTAGAGCATTAAAGAGATGATTTATTGTAAGAAATTGGGGATAAATTTGAATAAATACATGACAATCTAATGCAAAGGTGATTGCTTCTTGAGAAAAAAATTAATGAAAGTTTCTTGATTAACATAGAAATAGCAAACACTAAAATTGAAGGCTTTTAATCATTAAAGAAAAGATTGAGATACTTAGAATTTCAAAAAATAGACTATAATTTATTAAAAATAAAAATGATCAAAATTATTGATAAAACTAAATACTTTATGAGAAATATTGACATAACTGATATTTCATAAAGGGATTTAGAGGGAAGTATTTTCGAATTGAGTTAAGTGAGCTAATTAAAAAAAGTATAAATAAACTTGATTTTCTGCCGTTTTAAGAAATTGATGTTGAAAAGTTTATGCGATAGTTTTAAAAATCTAGAATTTTGAATGCTAAAGGAGAAACAACTTTTATTAACAAAGATACTATAAGCATTTTTCCGAGATTAAACCAAGTTATCTTGATTTAAAGGCTTAGAAATAACGGTATATAAACCAGAACCTTTCATAAAGCTTGTGATAATAAAGGTCTCTTTTTATGTTTTTTAATTATAATCGTAATGCTTTTTTTTTTATTTTTTGATATTTCACATGATTTACTATTTTCTTCATTAATGGCAATAAGTTTCTCTAAGAATTTTACCTAATTTTCTGTGATAAAGTTCCTTAACCCTTAATTATTAAAACACTTTTCCTTTTCTAATGCATGACAGTAGGCAAAACTAACTTATTATTAGGTATATGTTCAATTGATGTATTTCTAGAATGATCATTATTTTGAATAGATTTGTTTTAACTCTCTGTCATATTCTCGCCATCGTTTTATAAGTTTTGATTCGAGTTTTTAGCCTCAGGTAAAAGAGTGATTGCTGGAGCGTTCTTAAAGTTTCTAGAGATAGGATTAAAATTATGAATTGTTATTTAGTTTTGAGTTCTGGTTAATTATTAACGTCTTGCTTAAGTTCAGACTTTTATAGCATAGCAGCACTTAAAGTACTGTTCCTACCTACTAGAGTTCTTCGTTTTTGTGAGGAAGTTTTATCTTTTTTTGATACTGTTAGCAACTTTTGAGGGTGCTCTTGTTTATTATAGCATTGTATTATCATTTGAGCTTTGAGCAATAAGTTATTGTAAATCTACATTGCTTTGCTGATTTGAGTGTAATTTCGAGATAGGTTGTTAGCTCTCTTTATTCACATATTTTTTGTTTAGCACAATAACTGGCTTGTCATCTTTGAAAATTGTCATAGACCGCATCAAGGTGAATTTCTTTTACTTTTTGGTTCTCTTTCTTTCTTTAAGCTTTTATTGCTTTTCTTCAAAGTCTTTTCTATTTCTAGAAGCTTAATGCTTATAAATTACTTAAGAATTTTTCTCGAATAATTATTATATTTAGAGTAAAATAAAGAGATATATATATAGCCAAAAATTCCTTAAATCCTTTTTTATGTAAATTATATATTTTAAAAATGCTTTGTGATAGAGATTTCTCTTTTAACTTAATTCATATTGACTGAAGTCTAATTTCGAGCTAAAATATTTCTCTTACCTGCTTTTAATCAGTCTAATATTGATTCGCTTTTTCCTTTTATATTCCAAATATTTCACTCATTTGTTTAGGACTGGGGGGTGATGTTTGCTTTTAAGTAAGTTTTAAGCTGTTTAACAAACTGAACTATCTCAATTTTGTTCTTGACTCTTAAAGTTTGTTCCTTGCTGTGAAATCTTCTTCAGAATTATCGTTTGATTGTATAGAATAACTTATTAGTGAACCTCTGGGATAAGGGCTCTTACCAGTTTCTTCTTGAAGCACCAAGTGAGGTTTGTTCTTGCTCACATAAACTTGCAGATTTTTATGTCTTTCTTGTCCAATTACTTTGCCTTAATTGCTTTGAAGATTATTGCTTCCTTACTCACTTTAAGGGGAAATTTGGCTTAAGAAATTCAATACTTTGCTAAAGAATGATGAAGAAGAAGACGAAGATGTAAAGGAGTAGTGAGAACTAGCATCGCTGCTCTATTCCTTCTACTCTTCATTATTTACGATATTTTTTGAATAAAGTGGATTGTAATTAATAATAAAATATAGAAATAAACAATTTAAAAAATGTCTGATCAGAGTGCTCTGTGTCATTCAACATTAATGTAAGTTACAAAAAACATATCTAAAATTTTATTTTTACAGGGGTTGCACCTGGTAAGACTTAAGGCGTCAACGAAGAGGAACTTCAAGAAGTCACACAAAGAAGGGCAAACAATTTAAGATTTTCGATGATGACAGTGAAGATGAGGAGGAAGATGAAGATGAAACGTTTTTTTGTTAGATTTACTATTACTATTACTACAATTACTATTGTTATTATTCTAAATTCATTTTCTAATTCACTTTATTTTATTTAAAAAGCATCATGATTGTTATCTTCGTTTTAATTGTCTTCATTCTCATCTTACTACTTATCATTTTTCTTTCTATTAGTACCCAACTAATATTCACTATAAGTCTTTTATTCTTCTAGTTCTCGTTTCTCCTCAACTTTCTTCTCTTTCACTAAGAATGAAGAATCAGTCTTGATGTTATCGCTTACTTCCTCCTCTTCATCCCCGTCTTCTTCCTCTTCCTCATCTTCCTCTACATCTTCTTCATTGATTTATTTCAGTTAATTACCACTTCCATGTTATTCATGGTCTTTACCATTCTCAATTCCTTCTTCTAAGCTATTGTTGTTTTCCGACAATTTGTTAATGGAGTCTCCTTCCTGTTTATTTTCGGTACCTGTTTATGGCACTTATCTCAAACCTTTCTTATTTCTCTATCCTATTTTGACAGCTGTACTCATTCATCATATCTGCCTATCATCATCTTTAATAGTCGTAAAGCTCGTTCTGTGTGAATTTTAAACCTATTTCTTTAAAAAGTAACTCTCGCTTGCATCCTTGATTTTTAAAGTACGTCTCAATCTCTTTTACGCATTCATGAATAAATCAGCCATTATTTCTTCATATTCAACGTCCACATTGGCTAAATTTGCTTTGTTAATCGTTAAGAGGTGACAGTTATCTAGGGCTTTGGCTGTAAACTTCCACTTTCCATCGTTATTTTAGAACACGAAATCTATTTTCCCAAAGAAATAACCCTGATCTATTATCATATTGGCACTGTCTTTTATGTCTTTGTCCACTAATTTTAATTTATTCATAGATATTCTCCAAAAAATATATACCAAATTCTAATTAAAAAACATACACAATTATTCCATAATATATACTTTAGCTTCCTTACCTTTAATTAGGAAAAATCTTTCTTCAATTGGATCTTTTTCTTTATATAAGTAATTTTCCTCTTTTATGTGCAGGGGTTTTAGTAATGGGCCAATAAAAGCGATAAAATGCTTCTTTCTAAAGAAAAATATCTTTTTTACTATTTCTTTGTGCATTCTCAGAGATAACTCGATTTTTAGGTTTTAAGGGAGTTTATTCAAGAAACTAAATAATACAGTAGCATTTCTAAAATTATTTATGCTATTAGTATGTAAAATTTATAAATCACAGGATATATTTTTAATTAAGTTATTTAATATATAATTTCTTTGGTAGTCATATTTTAGAGCTTATTTTAGTCTTCTTTAGAATTCAAATCCAGTTTGGTGTTGCTTCTCTATTTTATTCAAAGTTGATAGTTTTTCATTCAGGTTGGCGTTTCTTTTATCAATTGATGAAAGCATGGAGGAGAGTGAATAGATTGAGAAAAATAAATTTAATTATCTCATCCTAAATATTATTTCAAATGCAAATTGGTATTAAAATGAAATCAGATTTTTTGAGAAAAAAAGAAAAGACTCAAATGATTGGTAAAATAATACACATTACCCTAATAGTAAAGATTCTTATTAAATTCTATTTTTAATTAATTAGAATAATATTTGACTACCCTTTCTTCAATACTAACTCCCATAATATCCCCAAACCCCACAGTTGTAATAGTAGTCAGAGTGAAATATATGGATGCTATATAAACTTCTTCATTTGATGAATCTTAATAAACTGTTATTCATTATATAAGATATTTATTGCCAAAATTAAAAAATTAATGTATGTTTTGCCATATCTTAAAATCCAGGTTTAAGACCTTGCATCATCTATTTTAGCCAGTTAACTCTATATAAATTATGGGTATTTTATATATATATTTAGATTCCCTTATAAAATTAAAGAATTTCAATAAAATATTTAACAATTTCCAAGTACACTTACCAAAAAAAGCCACATATATGACAAATAACAACACTCATAATAATGAAAAATATAAATCTCTCGAAACCCACGCTTATCTTGAATATATCATTGACCAGTTTAATTAAAGTATTTCTTTCTTTTACCACTTTCATAAGTCTGACAAGTCTAATAATATATAAGTTGTAGTAAATAGATCAGCATAGGATATATTAAGTCAAAGGGTCTGATAGTATTGAAAAAGTCAAATTGAATTAGAATTATTTAATAACAGTAAGATTTGTTAGAATGATTCACTTTCCCAATATTTTTATAAAAGTAATTAAAATTTCATCTGTTTAACTATATATAACATTATATTATTGTTGTGAAATACACAACATATGAATTATTTTAAAATCATTTTTGATAATTCTAATGAAAACAAAAAAAATAAATTAATTATTGAAATTATTCATAAATATTCATATTACAATATTAACTTATCACTTTTTAAATTATAAATTTTGAAAAGATAAGATAAGTAATTAAATAGATAAAGAAATAAAATACTGGACGATAATACTAAGGAAATTTGGAATATTAAAATGATAAAGTGTCACATTCATTATCTCTAATGCTTCTTATTTTTAACTAAATGAATTCTATTTTAATTATTAGCAGTTTAATGATTACAAATTGACTTAAAAATATAATTTAAATTTATTTCTTAAATTTAATAATGATATAAAAGAATGAATTTTTAAAATCTTAGAAATTATACTGAAAATTAAATATAATTTTAGCATTTACCATTTTAAATAAAAACTTAACTAATCCTAAAACGAATAAAATGTTATTTTGAAAATTATTAATAAGATTATTTTATAAAAAAATGGACATATGATTATTAAATTATATAATTCAAATATGTCTTATATCATTCTATAAATGTTAAAATATAGAGAAATAAAATTTACAGTAATAAACTTTATCTCGAAACTTATAATTTAATAAAGTTATCTCAAATTATATATAAGTGTCTTGACTTCAGGACATCCCACCTCTAGTTAGGACATAACAGATGACGTCAGGACATCCCAGGTGTCGTCAGGATGTCCCATTGTATAGAACTTTATATATATACCAAAATTATTTTAATCATACTATGATTCTTTTTCATAAATTTTTAATACTTTTTTTTCTTTCATAATTTGACCTTATTGCTCTAATAAATGTCAAATTTAAATATCTATTTTCTTTAATTATTTTAAACATCCCTTATTTTTATTTATATATGTCCTATGACAACTCGTATTATATATTTTAATTTAATTTAAGACATTATAAATAAAAAATTTGATTTTTTTCAAGATTTTATTTTATTAAAAACGGAGATTTTATTCTTTTCATCCTATTAACTATAAACATAAAATTTTTATATTATTTTTATTATTTTTTATTTAATGCTGTACTGAAACTAAAATTTTTGATAAACAAAAAAAATGTAAATAAATTATTTAAATTTTTTCATTAGATTTATTTATCTAGCTGAAGATTATTTTAATCAAAACCAAAACTTTAACCAAGTTAAGTCAACTAAAGAGGTTTAATTGAAAAATTAATACTTATTCTTATTATTAAAAATTAATTGGATAATAAATTAACATGAGGGTAATTGCTAAAAAGTAATTAAAAATTAGGGGGGGGGGAAGTTTCCTGCCCTTTTTTTTAATTTTTTTAAAATTAAATTAATCTTTATAACATGAATCTACCAACTTCTGAATCAATTTTATTGTCATAGTTATCCATTTTTTATTAATCAATTAGTCAATATCTCTCTACAGATTTCGAGATCTGAAATATTTCATCTGAAATTTTTTTTATATTATCCCCTCTATTATCATAGTAATTTTAAGCATTGTATCCAATTGTTATAGGAATTTAATACAATTTATCAAGTTATTTCCATGCCTATGATGTTAGAATTTATAATATATATAATTTATTATATATAATTACTTATATGATTTTTAAATATCCTCATAATATTAATGAGTTATAAAATATTAAATTTTATAATTTATTTAAAATAATTAAATTTTACATAATAATAAAAAAAAGTGCAGGAAACTTCCCCCCCCAAGTTTTCCTTTACAAATAAACTTATAAGAGACACTTAAGAGATATACACAACGATATGCCAAGGTTATATCTCAAGCATTAAAAGAAAGATGGGAAGTATGTCTGTGAGTTCTGTGAGAAGCCATATTCTCTTACTAGAGACCTCAAAGGGCACTTAAAGAAAAAGCACAATTAAAGTTTTGTCTTTATTCATGAACCTACAGGGAATAGATTCCTCTAAAAAGAATATCAAGAAATCCAGAGGAGTCTCTTAGAGCTGAAGTCTAGAAGTAAGTTAAATGAAGAAAGCGTCAAGAACTTTCCAGTCTCTGAGATCAATAAAATCATGATTAAAATAGAGGCAATTAAGATTTCCATATTAAAAATTATTGACTTAGATTCTTGCCTAGAAAGCTACCTCACTCTTGAAGATAAAATAGAGAAGAGAGTCATTACAGATGACTAATATGCTTACAAGATATATCCTTTCAATTACTTCCTTGCTGATGACAAGTTCCAAATGGAATTTGCTAATGAGTATTATGCTCTTTAAAAGGCAAAGTTTAAATGAGTGTAGGCATATCATCTAGCTTGATGCTATTTTACTTGGTAAAGATCGTGTAGCCTTCAGGCTTTCTTTACTTGAAATGACTTACAGAGAATTCTTATCTGACAATAGATGTCAGAGATAAATTAGGTAGATAGTATAGCAGATAGTTGAAGGGATTGAAGAGCTTCACAAGCTAGGTTATGTTCATAGAGACTTAAAGCCAGAAAACATTATGATGAACTTCAGCCATATTATTGACTTCAACAGAGCTAAAGAATGCAAGCCTTTGCATAAGGAAATGTATACGGCACTCCTGGGTATTTCGCAGAGAGAGGATTGGAGAGATGGAGACACTTAATGGGATATCTTGGCTCTCGCAGTAATAATATTAGAGAGCGACATGCCAAGAAACGATCACTTTAGCTGCAGGGGTGAGAGAGATTCTAAGCAGAGAATCAAACAATATCTCGTAAAAAAAATAAAATAAATGGAGGTCTCAGAGAACTTGCATACTCAACTATTATTAAGCCATTCTAAGAGAATTAAAAATTAATAGAAACAATCAAACTATAACTTAGAAAGATAAAATTCAGAGAACTGCCACATGACTCTAAGCTTATGTTTGTGTGAAATATATTAAAAACTTGCTTGTTATACTCACTTAAAATACTAATATTTAAACATTAAACCCCTACATAAACCCTATAAAACCCTAATAAAGTATGCACTAATAGTCTACTTTTATCAATCAAAAACTCAATCAAACTACTGAGAGGGTTTTGGGGTTTTTATTGCACTGCTCTTAAAGCGTAGTCCATCAACAGCTCGCTCTCACTGCTTGAAAGAAGTGTAATTAAAGCAATAATAGCTGAACTCTTAGCCTAAGTGGAATTCAAAGTTTCTATAGAAGCACATTGACTATCTTATTAATGAAAAAACTTTGAAGAGTACTGTTCACTTCTCTCTCTACTACTACAAGCTATTATGTTTCACCGCCAGTTCCCTGAGTTGAAGATCTCTGCTTAGTCTATAGCAAAGGTCTATAAACGAAACGGTATTTCTTACAAAGGTGTGAATCGTATCAAGAGAGTAATTGATTTCACTCTGCCATTTTATAACACCAACTTAAATTATATTTATAATTAAATGCAGAGAGCCTAATAGAATAATATTTAGTTTATTCACGCTGACGAGGCTGTGTTTACCTTCAACAATTTCATCTAGAAGTCTTGGTATAAGAGGCATAGTAATATAGAAGTATATGACTAGAAAGTCAATGTATAAACAATGGCAATTCTAGGAGGTATTAGCGAGGATGCTGGTTTAGAAACTATTGTTATTCATCCTCGCTCTATTAAGACAGAGCATTATATTAAGTTCTTAGAGCAGCTGAGAGAGAATTACCCTGAATAAGAGATTATACTATTCGTTGATAATCTTTCTGTTCATAAGACTAAAGAAACAAGGAAGAGTTATGAACAACTTAGAATAACGCCAGTGTTCAACGTACCTTACAGTCCATAGTTTAATGGAATTGAGTTCTACTGGGGTATATTAAAAGGTCATTACAAGAAACTGCTGCTCTACCACTTGATGCATGACCTACCTATCGATACAGTAGACTTTATTAAAAGCTCAGCGAAGAGAGTAGATAATTAATTGGCTTAAAAGTGTGCTAAAGAAGGGAGAGTGAATGTATATAAATAAGTTTTGTAGTTAAGTTAATGAATATATAAGTCACATTTAAAATTCTTTAGAGAGAGCTGGCTTCTCTTTCTTTTCTTCTACTTCTTGCTTCCCTCCTCCTAAGTTTCTTCTATTGCTGCCAGCTCCAGCATCTATGTTCATTGACTCTGGATGCTAAATATTTGAATAAAGTCTCTTGCTAACTTTATATTTTTTCTGCGACTTTCGGTCTCTGTGAAGCTTGCTCTATTCCTTCATCAAGAAGAAGCCAGTACCAGATTTTCTAAAGAGTTAAGCTACAAATCTTACTTGAAATATAAGGGTACTTCTGCTGCTCTGATAGGCAGCTCTAACTTATCTTGATCCCTTGTTTGTCCTTATCTTCTGAAGAGATGCTGTACCTTTTCTTATGAAATTCTTGAATAATTTCTTTCAAGTAATCACTTTAATTGTTGCAAGTATGCCAAAGAGATAATTTTTTTAAGGTAATTTATTTGACAAATGCTTCTTAGTAGGCAGGTACTGCGAAACATCTGGGTTATTCATTGCATCATCATATAAGTTAGTCAATAAGATTTCTTGATAGTTTGGAATCCTGCAAACTTTACATCTTAAGTTTTCAATGCTTTCTTCTCCTCGCAAAGTTTCGCTCTTATAAATGAAATTTGTGTACCTTCAATCGTTGGCAAGAACAAACCAACTGCATAATAAAGATTAGTTACTATGAGTTCATTACCTTGCTGCACCAGGTAGCGATGCAAATCCTTCTTGCTTCTAAATCTTTGAATCAATTCTTGAGCTTGCATTCTTTTCATTGCATCGTTCATTGACTCCATCTTGTTTACTGATCTAAGAAATGAATTTAAAATATAAGTTTATTGATTTAAATTATATACCTCTGTAAAACTGACTATTAAATATGGGCATCCTATAAGGAGGCCAACCTCAAGAAGGAAATGGTAAAGGTTTAGAGAACTGGTTTCAAAATTGATATCAATATCTACTGTTATAGTTCCATATTTTTAAATTTAAATTGCTACGTACTTAATTAGGAGCAGCTCCTAAAATGCTAGTACTTAATTAGGAGCATTAATTAAAGCTAGTATTTAATTAGGAGCAAGGCTTGCAAAGCTCCCATATAAGCTCTCAGTAATAGAGGCAGTTTTATAATTTTAAATTCAAATTTAAATATGAGCGCTAGCATTTTAAGAAAAACAACAGCACTTCCAGCAAACTAAACGAGATTTACTTTTGGCAGCAATAAATAGTGTTTTAGCTGTGAGATGAACTCTCATAAAGAACTACCATAGCTATCACTTGAGGTCTCTGTTATTAAAATAGAAATTAATATTAATCTAGTATATTCAAAATGGGGAAATTGTGAAAATAAAATTTAAATTCAAATTATACTAATATAAATAGCCTAAAATTTGCTAGGGGTTTAAATAGAAATTGATATAGTAAGTATCCAAAAATGTCTGTATGAAATGGCCTTTACTATGCACCAACTTCAATAAAAAGATGGAAAGTTCGAATCCTGCTTTGGAAATTCTTTTATTTTTGTTTTAAAATAAATGAAAAATAATATTGGAACTAAAAATAAAAGAATTTCCAAAGCAGGATTCGAACTTTCCAACTTTTTATTGAAGTTGGTGCATAGTAACGGCCATTTCATACAGACATTTTTGGATACTTACTATATCAATTTCTATTTAAACCCCTAGCAAATTTTAGGCTGTTTATATTAGTATAATTTGAATTTAAATTTTATTTTTACAATTTCCCCATTTTGAATATATTATATTAATAATAGAAAATAAATGGCAAACAAGTGTGCGGGAGACAGTGAGGAGGAGAACGGTAATAATGAAATTCCTATACAAACTGAAGAAGTTGAAGTCTATTTTGTTGAGTTATGTGAGAGAGATTTTGCTCATAAATTAAGCTGGTACAGACATATGAAGGAGCATTGAGAAGCCAAGCCCACTTTTTACTTAAAGCATGAAAAAATAGATGGAAAGTAAGATTGCTTTGAGTGCCATAAGTAGTACTCTCATACAAGAGTCTTGAAGAAACATCTTTTAAAAGCTCACAAAAAAGACATAGAAATTAAAAAGCATGAAGTTGAGCTGAACCTTCTAAACAAAAGAAAAGCGAGGGAATATTCTAAGGTCGTAGTACCTGGATAATCTAGAGAGTTAGAGTACGTTAAGAATGCACGCAACCAACTGACCTCTGAAATAAAAAAGATTATGATCAAGATTCAATACAAGAAAATACCAGTTCTTGCTTAAATTGACCTGGATACTTCTCTTTAAAGCTACCATATAATAGAAGACTCCTTTGATAAGTAAGTCATCAATGATCATTAATACGCATTGCAAGATGTATCCCTTCAACTATCTCTTAAGTAATGATAAATATTAAATGGAGTTTACAAATGAGTATCAAGTACTCACTCAAGCAAAGTTTAAAGAGTGTAGTTACTTAATCAAGCTAGATGCTGTTCTCCTTGCCAAGGATCATGTTGCTTTCAGACTCCCACTCTATGAAATGACCCTAAGAGATTTCATAACAGATAAAAGGAATCATAATTAACTTGGATAAATAGCAACTTAGACCATACAAGGTATTAAATAGCTTCACAAGTTAGGGTTTGTTACAGAGATTTAAAGCCAGAAAATATAATGATAAACTTTTCACCAGTAAGAGTAGCAATAATTGATTTCAACAGAGCCTAAAGAGTTTAAATATCTGGGCTTGGAACTGTAATGTGAACTCAAGGGTACTATCCAGAAAGAGAAGACTGGAGAGATGGTGACTTTTAGTGGGATGTATGGGCAATGGCAGCAATAATAATAGAGAGCGATATGCCTCGCAATGATTACTATTCTAAAAAGTGCGAAAAAGATGCTAAGCAGACTCAATAATAATAAAACCAAACTCAAGATAAGACATATCAATAGAGCAGATAAAGTTATGGTTAAGCAAGATAAACTTTAGACCTGTCCCACATGATCCAAAAGTGCATTTTGAGTGATTAATTTAAATACATTTACTAAATATCTCACATTAAAAACAAATAATAACCCCAACCCCTGAAAAATTCCCTCAAATCAAATTACTTATAAACTTCATTAAGGGGGTTATGGGGTTTTTATTCTTGTGTTTATAGATTGTACCTACCAACATAGTATCCCTATTTGCAACTTTTTCATCGCCACTTGAAATGTGGGGAGTTGGCACAAGCATTTTTGTATTTCAATTTTACAATCTAATAGGAATATTTCTCAAAAATTGTTGGATTCTTACCTCATTTGCAGTATTCCTCAATATAATAATATATTTACGATTTTTTTTGAAATAAAGTGAATTGTATTTTATAATTAACTAATAATAAACAAAAATGAAATTTATCAGACGCAGAAGTTGACTGTGCACTCAAATAAAATGTAAGTTACAAAAATGATATCTTTGAATTTTATTTTTTAGTGGCCCTGCCTGGTAAAACTGGAGACGCCAACGGACATATGATTCACGAGGTCACACAGAGAGGGAAGCAGGGAGGTAAAATATTTTCTGACGATGATGATGAAGACGACGATGAAGAAGATGAAACTGTTTTTTTAGATATACATTTTCTAAAGTACTAATACTATTTATAATTACAACTATTTAATTTATAATTTAAATTCAGCTTATTTCATATAAATCTTGATTATATAATAATCAATGGGGCCGTAATGATTTTTATTTATAAAATTCAACTAGGAGTGAGCGATGTATCACAGCATTTGATTATTATTGCAAACGTCTCAATATGCAAACAAATATTTATATAAAATATAATTTAATAAATTAGCTTACCCCATTTCATGATTTTGGATTTTGTCTTAGGCTACAAATAATAAAAAATATGTTTAATTATGTTTATTTTTTTATAAGTTGTGCTATCTGTTATAATTGAAATTACTTTATAATATAATTCTATATTTTTATATTATTTCATGGAATAAAGCATGTAAATGCAATTTATCTATCTGTAATAAATACAAAATTGAATGCTGAGTTGAAAATTCGATAAATTGCCCTAGGGAATCATATTATTTGACACTGAATAAAATAAAGTTTCCCTCGCTAATTTGGAATTCAAAAGATTGTTCTAATGTTAAGAATTAGAAATTTATTCAAAACTTACATTTTATTTAATTTCGATTGCAATGAAGAATTAATAGGCAAATCTTTTGAAATACCTTTTTATTAATGCAAAATTTAGAATTCACTTATTTTAAGGATATTTATTTGTAATTTTTAATGCATTTTTCAATTTTATTTGCCTCTCAAACATTAATTTTCAAAATTTATCATTAGCAAAAATAGAAACTATATCTATATAACATTACAGATAACAATTATTGTAAAATGTAATTATAAATGTATTTACAAGATGGGCATATCAAGATAATTTTAATTATTATATTGGTATCAAATCCAAAATCTAAGATGTTCGATTGAGAAAATATTTTTTAATTTTTTAATACCAAATAGGAGCATCTGATTAGGAGGCGAATAACTAAATTTTATTAAAATTTATAATATTTTATTATTTCTTTTAACACAAACAAAGGAGGCCTTATGCTAGATATATTTTAAGCATCTTAGCTTGTAGACTAAGACATTTGCTATGAATTGATGATAAATAATCCACACTCTTAATAATAAGTGTCGTCTTAAAATTTGCACGAGACACTTTCTATTGATTAAAATTTTAGTCACACCTTATCTGGATTTGACGAAATTGTCAGTCTACAATAGTGCAAATTATTCTTCTAAGGAGAGGAATAGTACATGATACTATTAAAGAGCTATTGATTAAATTTCATTTTATTTTTTATGAACTTGACCGCACTTGTAAAATATGAAAAATTAAAGGAAGAAAATCACTAATATGAAATGCTCACAGCCACAGTCTCTCATAATATGAAGACCGCTTTAAATTCAATTATAGGACTTCTTGAAAATCTAGAGAATTTTGTTCATAAATATTTGTATGTCAATTGAGATTAAAATTTATACATTAAATAATTAACTTCATTTGCAAGGAAAGAAATTTCAGCATATCATCTAGAGCTCATCAAAATTTATGTTATTTCTAGTTAACAATCTCCTTGACTTTTTTTAGATTAAAAACGGGAAATTTAAGGAAAATAAAAGATTGATGAATATGAGAGAATGCATAAGAGAACTTGTTGATATGTTTAAAGTTGCTGCAAAT
The DNA here is from genome assembly GCA_000711775.1 of Oxytricha trifallax. Lineage (NCBI taxonomy): Eukaryota > Ciliophora > Spirotrichea > Sporadotrichida > Oxytrichidae > Oxytricha > Oxytricha trifallax. Next base: position 1,452 of record ARYC01005153.1, on the reverse strand, counting down.
AAAAAAGGAATTCAACTAATATTGTTTTGCTAAGATGATTTCCCAAAATAAATAGTTGTAGATAGCTAGAGAATTCAACAAGTGCTTCTAAACCTTTTGCAAAATGCACTTAAATTCACATTTTAAGGTAGCATCACAGTCCCAATGAGATAATAAGCAATAACAAAAGATATAGTCTTCAGTGTATAAGACATTGGTATTGGAATTAAAGAAGAAGATAGCTAGAAACTCTTTTATAAACTAAATTTTCTCAATTATTTTAAAGCTTAATTTGCTCTTCATTATGTTTGGAAAATTTGAGTCATCAAAAACAATAAACACCTCAGGAATAGGCATCGGCTGACAATTTACAAGAAAATAGTCAAATCTTTTGGGGGTGAGATATGACTAGAAGATCAAGATCTTATAAAACAAAGATCAACTTTCACATTTTTCTTATAACCAGGAACCCTAATTAAAATGAATAAATCTCAAAATATCTAGAATAGAGTCTCAACTTTTACTTCTAATCCTAAATTCAATTTTTTTCATATTTTATTTTGAATTTTATGATCTTAAATTATTAAAAAGAATTAACTCAGAAATAATAAATAAGTGATTCATTAAGAAACCTAGTAAACTCCAAGTAACATTAAGACTTCAAATGATAAATTCATATTTGAAGAGAGCAAATAATTAGATCTTAATGATATAAGAATTTATACCGAAGATGCTTGTTTTTTATTATTATTATTAATTTAAATATAGCTTTTATTCAAAGTCACAAATCTTATTAAAATGACATGGTATTTCAATAGAAAAATTTAATTGTATAAGATTTATATATGTATTTAATTTATATTAACTATATGAATTTAATCAAAAAGTGGATGAAAATGATAGCTAGGATTATAAACCACACCTCCAAGATTTGCATTTCTTGACTGATCTGAAAATTAAGTCTAAAATTTCACTATCCTTTCAAGAAGAAGAACATGAAGAACCATGCTCATAAATTCCAAAATACCTTATTGTTGATGATAAAATATTTAATATTGTGACATCAAAACAATCATAGAAAATTTATATAATGTCTCGACTGAAAAAGCTATGAATCAAAACCCCAAAACCCTTTCAGTAGTTTGATTGAGTTTTTGATTGATAAAAGTAGACTATTAGTGCATACTTTATTAGGGTTTTAATAGGGTTTATGTAGGGGTTTAATGTTTAAATATTAGTAATTTAAGTGAGTAAAACAAACGAGTTTTTAAAATATTTCACACAAACATAAGCTTAGAGTCATGTGGTAGTTCTCTGAACTTTATCTTTCTAAGTTGATTTTTGATTGTTTCTATTGTTTGTTAATTCTCTTAGCATGGCTTGATAATAGTTGAGTATGCAAGTTCTCTGAGACCTCCATTTATTTTATTTTTATCGAGATATTGTTTGATTCTCTGCTTAGAATCTCTCTCA
>ARYC01005152.1:0-23964 GCA_000711775.1 Oxytricha trifallax | reverse complement strand
TATAGCAAATTTCTATACTCTCAAGGTATACACCAGAGGAGTTGAGGCAATTAAAGCTAAAATTGGAAAAAATTTCGTATAAAGTAATATATCCGGAGACTTGTATGAGTTGGTGAGAGAGGAGGTGCACTGAGCATCATGCTATCCAGTTTGATAGGAATTCAGCAAAAAACTAGCAAATTTGCAACTTCTGATCGATTTTTTTGCCCAGCAGCGATTTGCAGGTATTGCTACAGTATTGAGCATTATGACCACAGAAATTTACACAAATTTGACAAGCAACAACCATTTTCAAGATTTTTGACCACTCTGCTCCAAATTTGGCTTGGTTACCGCATATTTGTAAAAAATGACACATAACACTAAATTCAGAGTAAAAACTGCGATTTTTTGAGATTTTGACCACTACTCTGGTCATTTTGGTTTAAACCATGCACTCTGGTCACTTTTTGAAAAAATCTCTGCTTTGACCCCTCTTCTGGTCACTTGGGTAAAAATCATGCACTTTGGCCACTTTTTTGACCACTCTGCTCAAATAGGAGAGACAAAAATTCAAAAACAGAAATTTTGACCATGAATAGTAAAGTTGGCCATTTTGACTGAAAATACAGAATTTGGACACTTTATAAGAGTTCAATATGATGCATGTCGATTTTGACACAAAAACCTAATAAAATTTGCTAATTTAGTGAAAAATATAGCAAAGTTGCCACTTTTCGCATATAAGATAAAAAGCATAGTAAATCAGCAGTAATTATATATAAAATTAATTTTGTATTTTTATTTTTACATTTCCCCGATTCAATTGTATTTTATCAATAATGAAAGAAATTTTATATAAAAATTAGCTATAATTACAAAAAAAAAGATATTTTATTTCTTTTTCTTTAAAAGAAATTACTTATTTTTAATTTTCAGTGGCTTTGATAAAGAATACCTACCTTAATTGTATACTTAAAATCACTGATCAATAATTTTCTTACAATATATAAAGTTGCTCATATTTTTTGTGTTAATGCTAAGGTGTGATAGAATGCTTTGGCTACCCGAAATAATGATATCTCTAACTATATTCATTAGATTAATTCAAGCTACAGTTATCATTCCCAATATGATGTAATCTCTTTTTGAACTTAGAGTTATTCAATTTTTCAAATTTATCATTTATTGGGCTTTGAATGGAGCTGTTAATGAACTATTGGAATACTTTTGTATCTCTATGAGTGTTATTTAAAGTTGAAACTCCTCTAGATCTGTCAGTTTAAACAAAATCACAGAATGAAAAGCCGAGCTACGAAATCTGTTCTTCATGAGTTCTTGTCACTACACTCATATTGCTTCTACAAAAAAAAAATGTAAAAGTAATCCAATTAGAATAATACAAATCTACGTTTTTTGTCAAAATCAAGTGGTTTTATCTCTATCTTATTGTTAAACATAACTATATTTAAAATGATTGTTGAGTTTAAGCTTATTCCATTATTGTATAGGTATCACTCTCTGTTGCTTATTACTTTCATCAACTGTGGCTAGCTAACTTTCGTCACGTTTTTAGCTTTATAACAATTTTCTTCTTTAAAAATATTCATTGCTGTTCTACCCTTCTAGACTTACTTCGTTTTTACCCACGCTAGTAAATTCATTGTGCACCTAATTTCTAATTCCTCTAGGTGAAGTTCTAGGCGAGACTTAAGCTGACCGTGATTGTAATTTCGAGATCAAAGCATCATTCTGAAATCTGATTGTATTTCGTAACTAATTATTATTTATATGTGGCGTGGCACAGAAATTTCCACTTTAATTTTCAAGTTAGATCATTTTTAAGTCATAGTTTGCTCTGTGAGGTTTATTATGATTTTTATCTAGGTTTTTTAGTTTTTTCATTTTAAGATTAGCTTAAATCATTTTTGTTATGTTTTGTTTATTTAATGTGTGAAATTTGTCAATTATTTACTCAATTTGTATGTTTTAACTAGAGAAGTTTGCGTAGTCCTAAGTATCCATCTTAATTCTATAATAGCTAAATTAATAACGATTTCAGATTACTTTTTTAAGTTATTAATATTTTTGTTAATTAATAGCCATTTTAAGAAGTGGAACTCCAAAAGTAGCCTGCATGTTAATTCATAATAATATAATAAACATAATTATCAGCCTTATCTGTAAGAATTTTTCTTTATTTGGGTTGTTATAAAGCAAAATTTACTATTGATCATAAGAAAAGTAAATTGTTTTATAATAATATTTTTAAAATGTATGATAACTTTTAAATTTTTGAAAAATATATTATTTAATATAATCTTATTTATGCTTTAGACATTGTTAATCCTCACTGAGTCTATGGGTTTATTATTTTAAGCAAATCAATATTTAAATTTTAATGGAAGAGAGTCAATTATTGACAGATTATGAACCTTTGGATGTTTCATCAATTAAACCTAGTAAAATCAGTTCAGAAAAAGAATTCGAATAAGAATCCAATCAAATATGTGAATTGCTCAAAGATATAAGTAAGACAAATCTCAAAATTTATTTGATACAACATTTTGCTTTTAGAGGGTGATTGGAATTAAAGATTGAAAGCATTAATGGCAATTTAGACATTATTGGTATCAGATTAAATATAAAACTTTTCCAATTTCAACTCATTTTTGAGTAAACTAGTCATGCCTCTGACCATGCAGCTTTAAGATTTGAGATCGTAGATTACAAAGGAGGCTTCAAAAGGGATATCACTTATGGCATAAATTTTGCAATAAGATTTTGAGCCATTAGCACACAAATTCATTTCAAAGAACTCGCTCTACAAATTATTAAATGCTGCGAAGCATGTACTTGCAGAGCATTCACATATTTGTATCATAGCTATCCTAAACAATGTTATTTGCCCAAAGTAAGTAATATATACTAATAGAAACAATTAGATTTAACTAACCTTTTTGTAGAATTATCCCAAATATACATGAAGAAATAAAGAGTAAAAATCCAACTGTAAGAATTCATAATGCAGAATATTTATATTTGATACTAAGTATGTTTCCAGTAGAAAGCTACGGGAACTACTTATCACTTATTGAAGACATGCTTATAAGTTTAATCTAAGATGCAAAATCAGAAGCTAGGCAGCTTGCTAGAATGGCATTTTTTAGATACAAGTAGATTTGCAACTCTGATCGCACCGACTATATCTTTAATTCAGTTGATGCTTAGAATTAAAAGGCAATCCTAGACGAAGAAGATTTATTCCCAAAAAGTGATTACATTCCCAGTAAAACGAGATACACAGAAAAGAACAATATGCGTAGTCCGAGCAAGTTTGATAGCTTGAATAATTAAAGTCTAGGAGGAGGACAAGGATATTTGACTTTACCAGGAGGGTTGAAAGATCTTAAGCAAACCAGAAGTGTCAGCAGGGGTAGACCTTCAACAGCATCAAACAATCTACTCAAATTATATTTAAATTAATATCTTGTTCAAAAAGCGAATGGTATGAGTCCATCGGGTGGCCATAAGAAATAAATGAAGTCTCCAGACCCTGAAGACAGACACAGAGAAAATCTTGCAAACTTAATTATTCATAAATAAGAAAGTTTACCAGACCCACTTACATAATAAGCAAAAGATGACCTTGAAAATTAAGGAACAGGTGAAAGTGTCACTTCTCCAAAATTAGACGTGAGTAAATTAAAACTAAACTCGAATTAGAGCATTTTTAATTTAAAAATCAAGACTATAAATGTTTATTAAAATCTCCAAGAGTTATTGCATAGCAGAAAGACCTAAAAATTTAAACAAGTTCAATAATCCATTCAAATTCATTACAAATGGATTAAATGGAACAGAAATCAATTTAACCACTACTTCTTGAAGTTAAAAAGGTTTAACTTATAAAAACTAAATACATCTCACTATATTCTATTTATTTTTTTAAGGTGAGTATGGAAGAAAAGAAATAGTAAAGTTTAGCTTCTCCTAGACTCCCAGCAGAAAAGTAAAGACAGTTATAAAATTTAAGAGAGAAAAAGTAAAAACAATTAGAAGATAGTTAAAAAGATTAAAGCGTAAATTAATTGTCAATTAACACTTAAAACTCTGAGAAATAACAATTATCAACTTCAAATGTGAGAGGCAGTATTAAAACAAGCAATCTAGGCAGTATAAGTACGAAATAGAATAGTATGGTTTCTCCTACTTTAAAATAGCCTAACAAATTTCTAGTAAAAAATCAAGAAAATATTGATAAATTAAAGAGATAGAAAAGTGCATCACCAAGATAAAATTCTCCAAAGAGTGCTTTGATAAAGAAAAGAGAACCAGTTTAGAAACCATAAAACATTGTTATTTCTTAGAAATAATAATAACCAAAACATAATTTCAATACTCTTTCAAAAATATTTACTTACACACATATTTTTTTATTCCAAACTAATCTAAATTTACAAGCTCCCAATTATTTTTTATTTTTACTCTTCCAGTAAATGAATAAAAGCACTCAGTGATATCAACTTCTCACAATGATGAAAGCCTGAGTAATAAGCAATACTAATCAATTCCAAACCAAAGACACCACGAAAGCACACTTTCAACTTCTTTTAAAGTAAAATAATAAACCAGTACATCTACTAACCAATCCTAGCAGTAAGTAAGAATGCAAGTATCCCATTCAATTCAATCAGCACAAGCCAAAATTGAGAAGAAAAAGTAAGAAAGTTTCGAATAACAAACAGCTAGTGCTTTGAATTAGTTGAATAGCAGCGATGAGTAGAAGATTTTTGAAGAGCTAGATTTTCTCAATTAAAACGACAGCATTAATTACATGTTATTGTTTAATGCAGATTAAATTGTCAATCATAATATTTGGATTGAGAGCTTGGTCGTCTCGGCTTCTAGTAGTCATTGGAAAGAAAGATTGAGAAGTTTCTAGGTGATAAGAAATTCAGAAGATCAGCTTTAAGAATGCAGTGACTAATTATTAAAGAAGCTGTTTAAAGTGCATGTTGACTTCTTACAAGACAAAAATGAAAATGTTATTGTAGCTGTTTAAGACTCTCTACTCATTTTGATTTAGTACAAGCCTTCCTTGGTAGATAAGTACCTCGACTAAATCATTCCAATGGTAAATATCCAATCATTTTTATTCAATATTTTTTATAGTTGCTATAAAACATGGTCAATCATAATGAGCAGATAAATATTTAATCTTAATTATTAAATATTTCAATTAAAAAATATCTAAATTTTAAGATTTTAATTCTTTTACATTCTCTACGTTATTTATAATAATTAATATTGATATGATTAAAAACAAGTATTTAAATATTTTTAAGATAAGTATCTAATCAAGTGATATAATAAATGTGATTTGCTTGCAGCAGAATGCCTCTGATATAGTTCTGATTCTAATGGATCTCTTAAAAGAAAATATAAGCAATCCTGTAATAGCTACTGCTGCTCTGGAAGTTTTAGTAGTACTTTTAAAGGATGATTAAGAATATTGCTAGAAAAATGCAAATGTTCTAGAGACCACTCTGAAGATAGTCGAATTACTGCAGCATAATATCAATAATATGGATGTTATAATGCCATCTATAGCTGTTTTACTAGCAATGAGAGATAAAAACTTTGAGGGACTAATGAGAGCTCTAATATTCTTAAAATCTCAACAACTTCAAGCTATCGTGAGGCTATCACTTTAATTCGCACCTGATTTTGAAAATGACATCAAGAGATATGTCATCTCGGATTAAAGTCAGTTCAAAAAGTAAACAAATACTCAACAAAACTCTGTTGTTTCTGAGAAGAAAACTTAGATGAATCATCCTCCTGTAACTACCAAAACTTCAATGCAACATTAGAGATAAGACTAATCTAAGTTACTTTCTAATAAAAACTCAAATAATTCTGACTTTATGAAAGGAAGTCTTCTTGAATAGTAAACTAGAAACTCAAAGATGTCTAAGCTTACCAGTGAAAAATATCCCCAAGTTTCTAGAGGCCCCTCAAATGATGATTATTTAAATTAATTAGATAATCTGTCCGTATCATAAAGATCATTTGAGTCTCAATCTATTAGAGACTCTCAACATAATGATACATTCAACAGTAATAACATTGACCTTCACAGTCATTAAATTTTGCAAAGCGAGGAGAACTTAAAGGAAAGTACAATTGACATTGAGAAAGCTTCACCCGTCAATATACTACAATAGAATTAAAATTTTGATAGATTTAGCAAGGACTTAATGCTAAAGAAACCCTATCAAGAAAATTCTTATCAAAAGACTTGTATTTTAATTTTTTAATTAGACATTGACTGAAGTATTTAGCGAGGGAACGCACACCTATCCAAACTATGAGGAAGACGAAAAGCTCGAGGAAGTAATTGAAAATTTCGCTGATCACATAGTTTTGACTTAAAGCAGTTAAAAGAATTATGTAATGAGCAAACCTGGTGACACTGAAGAAGACTAAATAGAGGATGGTGTATCACCGACCCCTAAAAATAGCAATATTTAATAAAAAATAGACAAATCATAGGAAGTTTAAGAGTTTCTTTTGATAATGAAGAATTCAACCCCAAATAATAGATAGAAGCTCTTTGATAGGTTGGATGAGTTCTTCGTTATGGGAGACCCAACTCAAATAATAGACATTTTATTTGAGGACTTGGTGAATTAAATGTTTGAAATATTGTATGAAATCAATTTAATTGACATATATTTGTTAATTAAACTAAATAATAGGCTTATATAAGTTTCAGTTAATTCATCTAGAATTGAGAATTTTCAATAGTACGATAAGGAAATTGAAATTATTTGTTACTGTATCTGTCCTAATTATCCATCAATAATTTCTTTAAACTCAATTTAAAGCATATCTTCGAATAATTAGAAGTATCATTCTCTCTAAATGAGTTAATAAATCTACCAAATAAAAAGTTTAAATAACTTAAAATAGCTAATAAAATAAAGGAAATTAATAGAACTTTATATCTTATGCAAAAATTGACTTAAAATTACTTATAATATATTAAATAGATATAAAGATTTTATAACTTAAATCTAATAACATAGTATTGAAAGATGAGGACACTTAATAATCTAAAGAGCAAGCCATAAATCAACTGCAAAAGCTGTTAAGAAGTAAGCATGAAGCCGTAACTAATATGCTGGAGCATGTTATTGAGGATATTGCAGTCTCTTACTACACTAATAAGAAAGTAAGCATATTCTATTCAATATAGTTTCCCTTTTTAGATGATCCCAATAATTGAAAAACTTTTATAAACTGTGAATGAAACCTAAAAGCGATAGTCAATATTTTAAATTCTTGACAATTATATGAGAAATCACTTGCATCCTCAGCTATAAGTTTTCATAAAGATAACAACCTTTTTATTCAAACATCAAGCCAATCATCAGGAGATTAATAAATTCTTCTCACTTATGTTTGAGAATATTTTCTAAGTAAGTTTCAGATTTTTTTAATAAGATTTATAGTTAATTAATTAAAAAAGTAAGTTATTATTTTAAATTAGCAGTAATTTTCAGATTACTTTTATTTTAATTTCCCTTTCATATTAAATTTAATGTGCAGTGTTACAATGATAGAATATTTCATCTTGTTCCAAATTAACTAAAAATTTGGATTTAAATTTATGGGGGAGGAAGTTTCCTGCACTTTTTTAAAAAAAGAATTTTCTATAAAATTAATCTATATAAAAACTATCAACCAAAACTTCCGAACTAATTTCATTGATATAATTATACTTAATTCATTAATTAATTAGTCAATATCTCTTCAGATTCCAACAACTTTGACATATTTCATCTGATATTTGTTGGTTTCTATATCTTAACCAATATATTGTACACTCTGTTCTCATAGTAATTCCAAGTATTGTATCCAATTGTTATGGAAAATCTAATTCAATTTATTATGTTCTTTCCATGCCTATATAATGTTGAACTATATTTTTTTGAACTACTTAATTGATGTATAAATATCCTCTTAATATTAATGAGTCATGAAAATTTTTAATTTTATAATTTATACTAAATTTTACACAAATATAAAAAGTGCAGGAAACTTCCCGTCAAATTATAGTTAATGTCTCATGAATCTGCGAATGTTCGTAAATCCCTAGTATTTTGCATGGTAGAAATGTATTTTGTGATGGATCATAATGACTTCAATACATACCTCTAATAATTCAATGTAAATCAACAGAAGTTAGTCAACATCTATATTGAAAGGAGAGCCTCAGGAGCGAGTGTATCATCACCTAAATGACTTTCATATTAAAGAGATAAATAAGACTAATCCATTCTTTTTCAACATTTGTAGTTCAATAATATCTCAACTTACTAAATTCATAAATTCAATATCACTAGATTGATATAAACTTAAATATCTAAATTTAAAAATACACTTATAGTTTCTATTTAACAATACTTTGCTTATAAGAGCTAACTAATTTTAAGGAATATACTAAACAATTTATTGTTTAATCTGTTTATTTTATTTATACATGACTATCTCTTCTCAAAGTAATTGATAATAGTTGTTATAATATAAATTCATAAAATGTTTAGAAATTAAAGTGCTTTCAATGGCAGCCATCAGCAATTGAATGCAGGCTACTCGAGCTAAGAAAGATAAAACTAAATATTCCAAGAAAATTCTCAAAATTAACTCAACTATGTATAATCTCAATAATACCTGACTAATCAGTAATCACCTAGCAACAAAGACTAGTAATATACAATGATAACTCCTTTGGCCGTAAGTATAATAAAATATTGTTTAATTACATAATTTATAGAGAAACAAGCGAATGCAGTCTGATCAACAATAGCAATAATCTCAGAACTTAAACACTAAATAAAACAACCTACCCTAAAATAGATTGTAGACCTCATAGACAAATGCAAATTTATTAAATTAGCAATCTAAAATTCAAATTCCAGTTAACTAATTCCAAAGACACCAATAGCAGCAAGTTGTATCTAAGTAAAATTTAAAATTATCATTGCCTTCAGGATAACAACAATAGATAAATGTGAATGAAAGTCAGAGTTTCTTCAGGAATTTAATTGAGACGCCACCCTTCAGTCCAGAAAGAAGGTAGAAAGAGTTTTAGAAGCAGGTTAAATTCGGAGATTAAAGAGCGCAAAGTAGTATTGATTTCAATTAAGAAAATAACATGAATTCTTAAAATTTGGCTACAGCTGAGAACTAATCTTCTCATTTCCTTACTTTCAATTATAACAAATAAGACATTAATTTATTTCAAAATATGTCGTTATTTACTATAGAACTCCATAGAAAAGTAGCCATTTAGTAAGTTCACATCAACTGCTAACTTGCATTAATTGAGTAAGCCACTTCTCCCTACCCAGAATTCTCAATAAAATTATAAATAGAATACAAAACTGACCCACGTCTCTTCTATGCTGAATATACCAAACTCTCAATAAAATAATAATTTACTGGCCTCACATTCAAATATAAACCTGTAAAACATCTAGGCAATTCAAAATATGGACGAAATTCGTAAGTCTATTATTTTAAGAGAATCAAAGTAGAACTCTTGCTTGAATTAAGGGTGTCTTTAAACTGAATGCTGCCTTTTGGAAGCAAATCGTACAATTTAAAGTTTAAGACAGTAGATTGATGACATTTATTTGATGCTTCTCGACAAAGAAGGAATGCTTATTGAGAAAGACTAAGTATTAGATTAAATGAAAGAGAAGCTAAAAAAATATGATGTTACTAAAGAGGAAAAAGATGTTCAAACTTCAGAGGATTTTAAGCTTATCTTTAGCCCTCACAATTAAGACACCGGGGACACAATATCTAGTGTTTAGCTTGACGATACTTTGCAAAGAAAGAGGTCCAAGGTCACATTGAAAACACAAAAGTATCATTAGCCTAAATTAATGATAAATGACAAAGAGGTCCTTAGTCCTGAGCATTTCAGGATTGATAGAATGAGAAATGGAAGAGTAATGGAAAGTCAAATTCCATTAGATATCAAATTCTCTCTGGTGTATGATGAGAGCATTCAAGATATTGAGTAATCTGATAATCAAAACCCCAAAACTCCTGAACTTGTTTGGTTGAGTTTTTGATTGATGAAAGTAGACTATTAACGCATGCTTTATTAGGGTTTTAATAGGGTTTGTGTAGGGGTTTAATGTTTAAATATTAGTAATTTTAGTGAGTTTATGAGAGGTTTGGGGTCAGTTTATGACAGTGAGTATATAGATTTATTGTTTAAGTTGGGTAATGGATGTGATGATTATAGTGATCAACTCAGACCTATTCTAAATTACACATCTATTGCAAGATTGCTCCATAAATCTCTTGCTACTGTTAGGTCACACTGTCTATTAGCATTGAATTTAAAGAGATAGCATCTTAATTCTAAGCCTAAAAGACCCTAAAAATTCTAGTAGCATCATATCGATTATCATATTAATGATAAGATTCTTAAATACTGGGCTCATTTCTCTAATGCCTAGAGGGCTGTGATTTTTCATCGCCAATTTCCTGAGCGCACATCTCTTCATAATCCATAGCTGATATCTATAAAAAAGAATGGTATATCTTACAAGACAGTCAATTGCATTAAGAGTGTGATTGACTTTAATGTTCCATTTTATAAGGATAATTTAAATTATATATTCGATTAAATGCAGAGGTCTTAAGAGCATAATATAAAGTTATACACGCTGATGAAGCTGTATTTACATTCAATACCTTTATATCAAGGTCTTGGTACAAGTGGTATAGTAATATAGAAGTTTATGATTAAAAGGTTTAGGTTTAAACTCATGCTATTTATGGAGGAATAAGTGAAGATAGTGGCCTCGAGACTTATGTTATTCACCCTTGTTCTATACAGACTGAATAATATATTAAGTTCTTACATTAACTTAGAGACAAGTACGCTTAGTAAGAGATTACTCTATTTCAGTTCATAAAACTAAAGATTCAAGGAGGGAATAAGAAAGGCTAAACATAACACCTGTATTTAATGTCCCTTAAAGCCCTCAATTCGATGGAATTGAGCTATATTGAGGGTTGTTGAAAGGCAACTCCAAAAAACTTCTAATCTATCATTTGATGCACGACTTGAAGGTTGATACATTAGATTTTATTAAGAGTGCTGCTAAAAGAGTCATCGATGATAAAGCTAAAGTATGCGCTAGAGGAGGGAGATTTTGTGTTTATAAATAACTTTTAGATTTAAATGAATGAATAAGTTCACATATTAAATTTGTCCGTAAAAGGATTTGGCTTATCTTTCTTTTCTTCCTCTAAAGGCTTGCTTGAGCCTATGTTTCTTCTCTTAGAGTCAGCTCCTGCATCTATGTTTCTTCTCTTAGTGCCAGCTCCTGCATCTATGTTCATCTAGTCTGCCTTTTATAAATCTTTGAAGAGTCTCATACTTAGTTCATGCTTTACCTGTGATTTTCTTTCTCTGATTAATTTGCTGCGCACTTCATCAAATAAATAGCAGTTCCAGGTTTTTCTATAAAATTAGAAAAGTAAGCTTACTTGAGATGAATAGATGCTTTTGACGTTCCTAGAGCCATGTGTTGCTGATTTTAATTCCCTGTTTCTCTTTTTCTTCAGGAGAGATGCTGTTGCGTTTCTTGTGAGCTTCTTAAATTACTTCATTTAAGTACTCACGTTTCAGAGTTCCAAGTACTCCAAAAAGAAGTTTCTCTCTGGCAACTAATTAGAGAGTTATAGCTTTGAACGAAGGTAGAGAGCAACATCTGGATAACTCATAGCATCATCATAGACGTTTGTTACTGATATTTCAGGGTAGTTAGGTATCTTGATCATTCTGATTTCATTAGACTTAAAAGCTTTTTCATCTTCACTTAGTTAGGTTTTTAAGAATGAGATTTTTGCTCCTTCCTGAGTTGGCAAGAACAATCCAACTATCATGAATATATTAATCTTAGTTAAGAACTTACCTTGCTATACCAAATATTTATATAGATCCTCTTTACTTCGAAATTTTCACATTAAATCCTGAGAATAAATTCTCTTCATTGCATCATTCATAGACTCCATCTTGCTTCCTCTTTCAAGAAATATTAATGAAATTTAGAATTATGGATATCCAATCAAAGTTTATTAAAATCTTACTATAAATCGGGAGAACCTACAGGAGGTTTACCTTAAAATAATATGCGGAGAAGCATTAAAAACTTACTCAAAGTTTCACATATTTATTTTCATTTTTATTAATCTATATACATTAAATTGCTATTAATAATTTTTAATACATTTTGTAGGTCCTCAAAATTAAGTTCTAAATTTATTAGGAGTTAAATTTAAAGGTTAAAATTAAATAAAGAGCATAAGAAATTAAAAAATATATAATAAGTATACTTCAAAATTAAGTTCAAACTTGATTTGAAGGACCTCCTAGAGAAACTGAAAATCTTAAGGAATATTTTAAATAACCAGAATGTATAAATTCTCATAAAACATGTCAATTTACAATAAATAATTGTTATTTAATTTTACATCCTCTAAAAGAAAAATAAACAAGATTGCCTTATACTCCGCTATTAAAGTTTATCTAGGTAGATTTTATCATTATAATAATTAAAGTAAATAAGGAAACAAAAATAAGAACTAACATTTTGAGAATAGAGGAATTACTTAGGAAAAATCAATAAAAATAATTATTCCAGCAACTATAAAAGTAGCGACAAGGGATGCTTGTACTCGAAGGGAAAATATTTAATCATTTTTATATCATAAAGATATTTAGGTAAATCAATGAAATTTTGTTGTGAATAATTGGTCTCAATCTCTTATTTGTAGCCACTATTAAATGATGTAAATTGAAGGAGCCAATTGATAAATATTGACGGTGTACATGTCGAAATGTTTTTCCGTGTAAATTTTCAAATGTTTCGATAGTCCCCCCTCTGCAAAGCTTCTTGAGGTTGTACATTGGGCATCAATAAATTATAGTTAAAATCTAAAAACTGAATTCAATTTTATATTTTAGCTCCAAATCACAAAATTTCCAGTCAATTCGCTGACCACTCCAGCAATTTGATTTATATTGGGCAATCATGGTTAAAATCGTCAATGGCCAGCTGCAATGATGACGGGTTGCGGCATCTTCCCAGCAATAGGTGTAAATTATTGAAATTTAAGTTCAGTATGTTCAATAATTAATCGCTTATATATCATAGCTATATCAATACTACTGATTTTTAATTACTAGTATATAAGTTTATATTTTAATTTATATCAAAACCCCGAAACCCCTCCTGTACATGGAATCACTTTCACAGTATACAGGTATTGATCAATAGTCAATTAATTCAAACTCTTAGTAGAGCTTTTCTTCGCATTCAATACTGAACTATGGATTTTTATGCAATCAGCAACTTGTGGAGATCAAGCAAAGTACGTTGAAGTCCTAGCAAAAGACTATACTAAAGTTGACATCAGTCGCTCTAGGCACTAATTTCCCCTCGAACCCTAAACCAGCGAAGCTCACTTACACATCGGGTACTCTCCTCAACAATGGGTAGGTGCCACCATCAACGATGGGTATACTGGGTGGGCAAATCATCAGACTGCACTTGGAGAATGTTAAATGAGCAGTATCATCCTTAGTCGATATTGAGAGTTTGGCAACTGACGACCAGCTATGTTATGGCCTTGAACAGTTCCTTCGAATGATTAGAAAGCCATCTTAGTCTTCAACATAAGGAAACCCCAATGTAATGCCCAAGAACCTGCAGATCAAGTATGGTGATGAGCTTTGGCAGGGTCTTCAAGACTTCATGATCATGAGAAAGCAAGATGGGAGTATCGATTTTCTCAATCGAAATCATTCAAACTATCAAGTAATGAATGGATCATCATAGAATCCATACCTTAAACGCAGAGATGCGAAGCTGGCATTGAAAAAGATCTCTAAAGTACAACATTACAAGGTGAAAGGCATGAAGCCCAAGGACATTGCTCTTAAGATGGGTCTGGATCAACGTTTTGTTTACAAAGCCGTAGAAAAGTTCAAGTATGAGGTAGAGCACAGAGTGCTCAATCCTAAGCCAAAGCTGAAGAATGGGAGGAAGAATACGCGAAGCAACCCGCTGTTACTTAAGGCGATTGCCATCGTGTTCTAATAGTAGGGCATCTATAAGATTACTGGCTGGCGCCTTCATCATAGCCTACTTGAAATGCAGTTTAAGGAACAGGAATTTAGAACCTCGCAGTGCCTTGTGTTGCTACTCTCTTGAAAGTACTGCAGGAAAGTTTCCATTTGAGATTCGGCAAGGCCCAGAACGCCAACGAAATGTATAGGGATCCATCATTCAATTATAAGAGGTATTGGGTGTCAAGACTGCTTGCTCAGCTATTCTTGGAAGATGCTGTTATTAAATTAGTTGATGAATCAAACTTCAGAAGCGATTACATGCCTACAAAATAATGGAGTTTCAATTCAGCTGCTCTTCACTAGAAAAATCGTGTATCGACTCCTCCCTGACACCTGCAGTTGGTAAGACTGAAATCCTCGTCACCGACGATGTCTTTGAGTATGGTGAAATGCTGTCTGGCTACCCAACAGAGAAATAGGTATGTCGAATATCACTGGGGTTAATTAGTAGGATCAAATGAATGGATCAAACTTTGCCATTTTGTAAAGTCCAGTTGCAACTCAAGATGAAATTAACCTGAAATCTGAAAATCTGAGACTCCAAGCAACTCCGGGAATCAGTAGGTAAGTATTTCTATCTTTGCTTGACTGATTGAGTACAGCGTGGTTAGCAGATCAAGAATGGGTAGTCTAGATGGGTAAGGATTTTATCCAAGTTAAGAGGGCCATGTTAGAAATTCTGAACGAATAATGTCTGGATCTGGAATTGTTCCATCGAAGATTAACTACCAATGATATTTCCTAAGTTACGGAGGAAATCTTCCACCTAAGCATAGCATATCTTTGATAGTAGGGAGCAGAGCATTGTTTCAACCCCTGTCAAGTGCAGCGATAAATATAAGAATACTCAGCTGTCACATATCTTGGAAGCCTTATAGGGCAGTGCTTAATACACATCTCTGCAGAAGCACTTCAACGCGTTCAGAATATGGAGATCTTCCAAGAAGCCTGTGAGTCAACCATAAACCCCTCTGAAATCGGCTTCCACTCTTACCCCATTAGTTCAGAACCTAGCCAGCCTTAGGCTGCAATCAAGTAAGCGTAAGGTAGTGAGATGATCAATGTAACAGGCCATGAAAACTAGAAAGGTATTACACCTAGACGCTTGCAGCTGTCAAGCAGGGCAGAGAGCAGCAGTATAGTCACAGTGAAGGAATAGGAATAAAGTATAGCTTCATGGTTTTATACTACTTTAGTTTATACCAAGCTAAGTATACCCAACTAGAGAAATGACTAAGCACCCATAGCAGACTCTGGTAAGATCGATGCATAACCATCATTACATTATACTCCCATTGCAGTTGTTAGACAGCAAGTCAGCTAAAGGTTGGGGACTTATGGCACTATGGCTAGAAATCTCTCTATAACCAAGGAAAAAACTAAGAGGTAGCAGTTCTCGATGAGTTTCATAGCAGCAATCACTAAGGACCGTCCTTTTCAACGCTGAACACTCACCCTGGCTTAACCCCATCGAGTAGTTGTTCTCCTACATCAAGATGCACCTCCGATAAGAGCAAGCTGACAGCAAGTAAGCATACTAAACCTAACTTTTCATAGGATCCACCTGGTGAAGCGGCTCTCGCAGATTTTGAAGGCCATGACCAAGACAGATGTCAACAAGCTCTGGGCTTTCAGCGTGAAGCAGTGGTGCAGCACCATCAAGCATGGATTTGTGTGAAGTTGAGCTGAAAGATGATGATTTGAAGTGCAGGGGCTATATAAGACATCAATACATACACGGCAGTTATAATCGTTTATTTGCTTGATTAAAAGCCTCTTATTACATATCACACTTTTAAGTTTTAATTTTAACTAATCAAACCAAAAATCCAAAAACTCTCTCATTTTAGCTCATTTAAACCATCATTTTGGCTCCTCCTCCAATAAAGGTGTCGAATTTGGTGCTCAAACAGTCGAGTAGGACTTGTTCAAATTAGCAACGTTCAGCTATAAGTGTTGGAATACAAACTAAATGTAAAGTTGGTTAAAATTAATATATTAAATAAAATTTTTGATTAATTTCTATAATTTCCTATTTTTATCTATTTTAGCAATAATAGAGAGCGATATGCCTAGAAACGATTACTTTAGTTGCAAGAATGAGAGAGATTCTAAACAAAGAATTAAGCAATTTTTGGATAAGTAAAAGATAAATGGAGGCATGAGAGCTTGCATATTCAACCATCATCAAGCCAAGCTCAGATAATAATGTTACAATAGAAACAATCAAACACCATCTAAATGATAGAATTCAGAGAACTGGCACATGACTCTAAGCTTATGTTTGTGTGAAATATTTAAAATATTCGCTTGTTATACTCACTTAAAATACTAATATTTAAACATTAAACCCCTACATAAACCCTATTAAAACCCTAATAAAGTATGCACTAATAGTCTACTTTTATCAATATAAAACTCAATCAAACTACTGAAAGGGATTTGGGGTTTTGAATGAAGAAGAATATTAGCAGACTAATCATTAGGATTATAATGATGAGGATCCAAGTATATAATACAAGAATGATTAGCATTCAGCTGAACTCTTTAATTATTCAAAGCAAGAAGAAGAAACTGCACTTATTCCATCATAACTCTTGACAAGGCCAACTTCAACTATTATTGAAATAAACCCATAAAATGTTAGAACTAGACAAATGGAGAAGAATTCTTCCTCTATTGAACGAAACAGTTAAATCTAATATATGAGTCAAGCTCAACTGAAATTATCAACTAATTAAGAAAGCATAGATAAGTAGAAGTTTGCAATTCAAAATGGAAGTGATATTCAGAATAAATAATTTGTACATTCAAGTAACATCAATCAAGTTTCGTCTCCAATTTAACAAATTTAGGATTGCTTATAATATTCATAAGTTTGATTAAATTCAATTTATATTGTCATTTATCTCCAACTTAGAATTTGTAGCCATCACGAACAGTAAAAGAGTTGCTTGGCAAAACTTAAAATTTCTCAAGTAAAAACCTTGTAATGAGCCCAACTACGGTAAATCTAAATAATTAAAATAAGTTTAGTCAAGTAAGTTCACCTACAAGTTCTTCATAAAACAGTACTCAAAGAAGATTCATAATTAAAAATAATATAGCATGTTAATATGATAATTTAAAAAATATAAAACTATATTAAATGTTGATTTTAAAATGATTTAATATGTAAAAATTAAAGGATTACAGGGGAGTTTATTAATATTTTTAATTTCTTCAAACTTTTTTTATGCAAGTACTCTATCTCTTCTCTTTGTAATTAATCTTAAAAATAAAATGTTACTACAAATTAATTAAATTATTCTAAATTCTTTATAATTTTTCAATAATTCTCAATAATAAACTTAGCAAAATCAAAGCATTGCCTCTCCTAAAAACAATCTTAATCAAAGTAAATCTAATCATACTCAATAGAACAAGACTCACAATTTAATTGATGAGAAAGCATATGAATTAGAGACTTCCCTATATATTAATAATTCTGATTATTTTTATTCATTTTTTAACTTACAACCAAGAACTGGCATTTTATCTAAGCAACAAAGGGAGTCTAAGCAAAGACCACTGCACTTAGATATTAAATAAAAACAGAGAGTGCAGAATCATGATTAAAAGCTAGATCAGTGAAACCAAACAAAATCAGTCAAGTAATCTCGAACACATAAACATACTTATTTAGTAAAATGAAGAGTTATTATTCGAGTTCAAACGCATATTTGTCTATAAATAGTGAAATCGTAGATATTTTGCTCTAAATTAATTTAATTTGCAATATAATGTTTTAAAGAAGAAATAGGTTGCTCAAATATTTGTATAGGTATCACTATGATGCTTTTAAATTTGTGAATTTATTGTAAAATTATATTTTTGATACAATTATTATGAATTCGTTTTAGTTCGTAAATGTTAAGCAGCAATAATTATAGGCTATCTCAATATAATATTCTATTCATTAATTATAAAAAACTAAAATGCTTAATACATTATGAAATTATATGATTGATTACTGAATTTGGTATGATTTGTAAAAATGAGTGAAGTTGATGTAAGTTACCCTTTTTCACAGGTCCACCTCAGAAATGTCTATTGAAGTTGATTTCAATGGCTCTGATTGCGGCTTCGGCACTGAAATCATCCATCTCAATGATATTGAGAACATCTGTCAACTTAACTGACCTGTCAACTGTGTTGTAGAACAAGCTGTTTGATAACTTTGCACTTGCAATCAAGTTGGCTGGGATGTATTTCGCATTAATAAAGAACATTTAATGTAACTATAGTATTTTCATTATATTCCAATAATTGATATTTTTTATAAAAAGAACTATTGCTTAACAATTAATTTTCATATCTATTTTAAATATAAATTAATGAGTGGGTCGAGTGATACTGGGTTTTTCTCGTAAAGAGCTTCATAGACAACAGTCTCAACGTTTGCTTCACCGTCAGCAGTAACATAAGGGTCACACTTCAAGAAATCGTAATCAGTAGGTTCTTGCTTAATATAAGCACCGCTTTCGTAGTAGCTTTTAATATTGGAGACGACGTTATATGGATAATAATATTTAATATTTCCTCATGAAAATAAAATAGTAAGATATTTCATTGATTCAAACTATTGTCAAATAAACTAAGAAATTCTTAGTGTTAAACTATTTATAATTTCAATCTTAATTATCTTATTTGCAATACAAAATCTATGTGTGTAATGCTTTAATTTGATTGATGGATAAGGGTTTTGAGTGATTGCCCAACCTGCCTTAATTTTTACTTAATCCAAAGTATTATTGCCTGAAAATCCAGTAATAAATACACCACCGTATGTTGAAATTGGTTAAGAAGCGTTAGCTCTGCCAAGTATGAATTTGGGATCATGTACTTTCTAATCATGGCCTCAAGTGTGGGATGGGGCACTGGGTTTCCAACTGTTCCGAATGGGTCCCAATCGACAACAACATCCAAAATTAGAATTTCACCAGGGTTTCTAAGCAGGAAATTGTTTATATCATTAAGAGTATCGTTTAAGCGGATTTGTGATAAGAAACAGTGAGACAAGTAAATTATAAGATTTAATTGAGGTATTTATCTATTATTTTCCTTATTGAAATTTTTATATAAATTAATAAACGATGTCTGGGTGATCAATATCAGCAGTGACTCTGAGATCGAGATATCTTGCACCCATTTAGAGGATGTCAGCAACTGAGTGAGTTTGAGGAACTGATAATGATTATACGATTCTTGTCAAAAAATCATCTGATTTCTCCTTAAATAGGCCACCAAGTCCCCAGCTTCCAAACAGAGCTTCAAGCAACTCAAATTTTGCGAAATTTGAAATTACTTATAAATGCTTTAAACTATATTATACTCAAAATAGGGTGTGAGGTAAGTGAGACCAGCATGATGAGCACCTGGAATGGCGATTTCACTGGCCTTGAGAGAAGCAATTCTGGGATGCTTTTTCAAGTCTGTCATCCATGTAGATAGAGAATTGATCTATGAAACGTTGTCCTCAGCGACGATTCTCCTTGGAAGGAAGATTGTGTCAATCACATACTCTTTGATGATCTCGATCTCTGTTTCGTAAGTCAAAAAACCTTTGTTGTTACCTGTTACTCTGAAATTTGCTAATCAAGACAAACATTCATTTAAGTTTTTCACTTATTCATTGTAGTTATTTTTAATATTTTTACAATTTTCATTAATAGGTTAATTTATGATATTTTACTTTAATTTATTGTCAATTAAACTATAATTTATTGAGGTAATTTTATAACTTCAATTTTGGAATTAATTAAAGGGAAATTATGGTTACTTTCTGGGTCAGAGGTTTTAATAGTTTAGGAAATCATGCCAACTGTCATGAGTCCTAATAAGAGTGAAGAGTTTTTTAGCATTCTCATCTGATTATAAAAATTCAATATTATATAAATATTATATTTATGGTATCCATATCCAATAATTAATAAAGAATCCTCAAATTAAAATATAATCCTACTAAATTTATATATTTTTTATGAATTTTTGCTCTAACATACATTTCCTAAATTCTTGCTAAAAAATAATCAAAGAAATAGAATATAGTTTCTATTCTAACAGCGATTTATAAATTAAAATATTAAAATATTTTAATATTTTTAATAGTGTGCTAAATTTGTATAAATATAAGGAAGTGATAAAAGTATAGTTTTCTTAATGTAATTAATAGAAATTTAATTATTGTAAAATAATTTTCTTAACTCTTAATTTTTTTATGCCATTATCTGCTAATGTATTACTTAATTGTCCGTTGTTCTTAAATAGATCTCATTGCCTTTTAAATTTTACCTTCAGGTCTTCATTGAGATTTATGATTTTGGTTGATAGATCTTCACTAATTTTATCCAAATTTACAATGTTCAAATGAGAATAATTAGTCAGAATAAATTTAATATCTTTAAAGAATTTAAATCTTATCTTTGTTAAGTTAATAAATGTAATATACTTAATAACTGGATAATTCTAATAAAGATATTTCAAGTCAATTTAATTAACAAAATTGATAAAAGTAAGGTAAAAACATAAGAAAATAAAAAAGATATTTTGTAGAAGGGTTATTGTTCAATATAATAATTTAATTGCAAATCCTTAAACATGAGTTTTGATTATATAAATCCTTTGATTGAGAACAAATATTTAAAATAAAATAAATTAATAAATAGCTATGGTTTTAAAAAAATAATAACTTTAAAGTAATTCTTAATTTTCCTTAAAATTAAGCTTTAATTTAAGGTTAGTTTTAAAAAATGAATTTATTGAGGGAAAAAAAGTTTAGTAAATAAAAAACAAACAATAAGTTTGATTATTTTAAAAATATATTAGAAAAAGTATAATTTTAATTTGAATTTACTCCAGCTAAAAAAATCTATGTAAACAATCAATTATAAAATATGATAAAAAAGGATAATAAATTAAAATTCCTTGCCTTGTTGTTTTTCTTGATAATATTATTCCAAAAGTTAAACTCTAAAATAACTAAACTTGTTTTTTTTTTAAAAATTGTATTTTTATAATAATATATTTTGAGTTTTATATTCCGATCACTATTTTTGAATAGTTTTCTATTAGTTCTTGTCACTCTGTTAATAAATGAAACTTTAAATTTTATAAATTCTTTTTTATCATAATTTTTTGTTAAATCCTTTACAACGGATTTGATTTTGTCAAGAAACTTCTAATTTGTGATATCTGCCATTCTGAGTAAGTTTGCTGGGTCTATCAATGCGATTTTTTCATGTGAATATACTTATTATTCGTCAGGATTGTGGAAGTGAAATTGAAAACTTGTCTTAACTTCTTCATTTTAAGGTGATATAACTAATTTATTAACTATGATTTATAATATTAATTAAATAAATATATATTATTACAGTAAAATTTAAATATTATACGTAAGGATCCACTCTGTTTATAATTGTTATGAGATCCTATATTTATTTGTTTCTCACATATGCAAATTTATAAATCATATATATATATTAAATATGAGAATACATTTTCAACAACTGTTTGAGAAAAAACATAATTTATTAAATTAAATTTTGATACAACTTTTGTAAATATAAAATGTATATATTGAGGAGCTGGGTCATTGGTAGTAGGCCAATCATCAATGTAATAAGCTCTGTTGTAACTAAATAACAATGACATATCTCCAGTTAAAAATATGTCACCTTTTACATTCTTGATTGGCTCATCGAGAAGAATAGGATCCAAAATCAGATTATCATCAATAATATACTATATATTTTGTTCATGAGATAAGAACAGTATCAATATAGAACTTAGATATAATAAATTGATGAATGAATTAAACCTAAAATTTTTATAGAATTGGTTTATGGTATAATATGATTTTACAAGTAAATGAAAATAAATTACAAAATTTAATAAAAGAGTAAATTTATATTCAATTCTGTATTATTTATGATGATTATTTCTCTTTTTGAAGTTTTGCCAACTATTTTAGCATTATGCTATAGTTTTTAACTTTCATAATAAAATATACTCAGCCTTCATCATTTTTTATAAAATTTATGCATTGATTTTCCATTATTTATCAATAAGATAGACTTTCTGTTACTAATAAACCTCTATTTTAATTTTTTTGTTTAAGCTCTCTAAAATTTATTGGATTATTTGAGCAATAGTTTTCAAATATAAATTGAATTCAGACAAGATGAAATATTGAAAAATATACTAGCTAGAATCAAAACCCCAAAACCCTTTCAGTAGTTTGATTGAGTTTTTGATTGATAAAAGTAGACTATTAGTGCATACTTTATTAGGGTTTTAATAGGGTTTATGTAGGGGTTTAATGTTTAAATATTAGTGTTTTAAGTGAGTATAACAAGCGAGTTTTTAAATTATTTCTCACTAACATAAGCTTAGAGTCGTGTGGCAGAATTTTATCTTTCTAAGTTGATGTTTGATTGTTTCTATTGTTTGTTAATTCTCTTAGCTTGGCTTGATAATAGTTGTATGCAAGTTCTCTGATTCCTCCATTTATTTTATTTTTATCGAGATATTGTTTGATTCTTTGCTTAGAATCTCTCACTCCTGCAGCTAAAGTAATCGTTTCTTGGCATGTCGCTCTCTATTATTATTACTGCTAGAGCTCAGATATCTCATTAAGTGTCTCCATCTCTCCAATCCTTTCTCTCTGGGAAATATCCAGGAGTGCCGTATACATTTCCTTATGCAGAGGCTTGCACTCTTTGAGCTCTGTTGAAGTCAATAATATAAACTCTATGAGGCTGAAAGTTCATCTTGATGTTCTCTGGCTTTAAGTCTCTGTGTACATAGCCTAGCTTGTGAAGCTCTTCAATCCCCTCAATTATCTGCTATACTATCTAGCTAATTTATCTCTGACATCTATTGTCAGATAAGAATTCTCTGTAAGTCATTTCAATTAAATGAAGCCTGAAGGCTACATGATCTTTACCAAGTAAAATAGCATCAAGCTTGATGATATGCCTGCACTCTTTGAACTTTGCCTTTAAAGAGCTTAATATTCATTAGCAAATTCCATTTGGAACTTGTCATCTGCAAGGAAGTTTTTGAATGGATATATCTTGTAAGCATATTATTCATCAGTAATGACTTTCTTCTCTATTTTTTCTTCATGAGTGAGGTAGCTTTCTAGGCAAGAATCTAAGTCAATTATTTTTAATATGGGAATCTTCATGCCTCTATTTTAACCATGATTTTATTGATCTCAGAGACTGGAAAGTTCTTGACTTCTTCTTCATTTTAACTTACTTCTAGACTTCAACTCTAAGGACTCCACTGGGTTTCTTGATCTTCTCTTTTAGAGGAATCTATTCCCTGTGGGTTCATGAATAAAAAAAACTTTAATTGTGCTTTTTCTTTAAGTGCACTTTGAGGTCTCTAGTATGAGAATATGGCTTCTCACAGAACTCACACACATACTTCCCATCTTTCTTTTAATGCTTGAGATATAACCTTGGCATATCGTTGTGTATATCTTCAAGTGTCTCTTATAAGTTGACTTGTAAGGGAAAACTTTATTGCATTCTTTGCATTTATAGTCAACTTTGGCTGTTATTTATTAATGCTCTATGGCTGGTTGTTTAACCTCCTCCTCAATTTGTACAGCTTCTTTGATTACCTCCTACTTAACTTATATTTAAATCTCAAAGCTAGACTGATCAAAGTTGTCATAAGTAGGCTCCCACTGAGTACAA